>PVLC010007333.1:0-63939 GCA_004027655.1 Graphiurus murinus | reverse complement strand
AGAACAAAATCATGTTCTTTGCAGGGAAATGGATGCAACTGGAAAACATTATGTTAAGTGAGATTAGCCAGTCACAAAGAGTAAAGAAACATATGTTCTCCCTAATATGCGGATGTTAGGGAGTAGATGGGACATAAGAGGGTCCCCAGATGAAAAAGTAGAGACCCTCGATAAACAAAGAAGTAGACTTAACCGAAGGTAATGGACGGGGGGGAGGGGGAGAGCATACTAAGGCACATGATGATGTACTTACACAATTATATCAAGATCACTCACTGAACTGAACTTGAGAGGGAGGGAGGGCAAGGGAGCGGGATGGGAATTGGGGATAGGGTCAGATGAGAAATGTGTGCACATTTGTCTTTATCAATTTGTACCTAACAAAAATGTATAAATACAAAGCACGAATTATTACAATAAAAAAATAAATTAAAAAAAATAAAAGTGAGGAAGAGTCAGGTATGGTTGTCCATGCTTGTAATCTCAGTACTTGGGAGGCTGAGAAAGGAGGATAGTAGGTTTGAGACTAGCTTCAGCAACTTAGCAAGGCCCTCTGCAACTTAGTAAGACCCTGTTTCAAAATAAAATAAAAGCTGGGTGTGGTGGCCCACACTTGTAATCCCAGTACTTGGGAGGTTGAGACAGGAGGATCCAAGTTCACAGCCAGCCTCAACTACTTAGTGAGGCCCTCTGTGACTTAGTGAGATCCTGTTTCAAAAAATGAAAAAGAATAAAAATAGGGCTGGGGGTGTAGCTCAGAGGTAGAATGCCTCTGAGTTGAATCCCCAGTACCTCAAAAAATAAAAATAAAATAACATAGGGCTGGAGGAGTAGCTCAGAGGTAGAATACCCCTGGGTTCAATCCCCAGTACCACCTAAAAAAATACAAATAAAAATGAAGACGAGAGAGAATGTGACTGTTGTTATCAGCATGTTTTTCTGCCCACCCCTGGCATGAAGTGGCATATACCACTTGGTTGCAGCCATTATTGGGAGGAAATGCTTATCAGTGAAATCTGGAGAGGTAAATCCCTAGTTTGGAAAAGGAATTAAATGGATTGTAAACAAAATTCAAAAGAAATGGGAGCTACCCAAGAATATTGTGCCTCGTCTTACTTTCTTCTGTTTCAGAAAAAAAAACTGATAGTAACAGAAAAAGTGCTGGCGGTTTCCAGGGTCACAGACCTACCACATTGTGATTCAGAGGGCAAAAGGAGTTGGAAAGATGTCCGTTTTAGCTAAAATGTGGTTCCTGTATTTACAAGAATCACTATTTGCACATGTCACTTGGGGGAGGGAATCAAGAAACTACAGATATACAAGGATATCAGTGACATTGTTAAGCTACTTTGTAGATTATCGCAAACTCACTTCTGAACCTCTCCCGAAATCAATGTTCTGCACAGGAAATCAAAGAGCTACTTCCCTCTGGTCAAATTCTGTCAGATGGACAAGTATGTTAGTGCTTACTCAGGACCCTCATTGACTGCAGCTTTTGCAGAAATGTGGACAGAGGGCCAAACTGTGAATCCATCAAGCTGGATAAAGGCAAAAGTAAACATAAAAGAGAAGAATTGTCCAAATTCATCCTTTGATTTTTTTTTTTTTTTTTTTTTGTGGTACTGGAGATTGAATGCAGAGGCTGCCTCTGTGCTATAGTCTCAGACCTATTTTATATTTTTTATTTTCAAACAGGGTCTTGCTAAGTTGCTGAGGTTCTTTGTCACTAAAATGCTGAAGCTGGCTGTGAACCTGCAATCTCTCTGTCTCAGTCTCTCAAGTAATGGGATCCAGGTGTGTGCCACCAAGCCTGACTCATCCTTTAAGTGAAATATTCTCGAGACTGCTGAAATGCTGAGAATATAAACAACTGTTATTAGTTACAATAATTCTAAACTTTATACTTTTGGTCAAGATATAGTTGATTCTGTGACTTAAGGTATTTCAACTGCTTAAACTCTTTTTTAGGACTTTACAGGGTTGTAGGGACAAGAGGAGATACAGGGAATGATGAACAATGGGGCAACTCTTTGCCCAGCTACTGCAAAGCGAGAAAAATGGTAATAAATGATGAGGATTATCAAAAGAAAGGAAAAAGAATAAAAGGAGCAAAAAAACCCCCAGAAAATATAATTGAATGAACATATTAGAAAGTTGATTAAAAATAATATTTAAAAGAGGAGACAGAAGCCGGGCGTGGTGGCGCACGCTTGTAATCCCAGCATTTGGGAGGCTGAGACCGGAGGATCCGGGTTCGCGGCCAGCCTCAGCTACCTAGTGAGGCACTCCACAACTTAGTGAGACCCTGTTTCAAAATAAAGAATAAAAAATAGGGCTGGGGGTGTAGCTTGGAGGTAGAATGCCCCTGAGTTCAATCCTCAGTACTGCAAATAAATAAATATAAAAGAGGAGATAGATGGTACACACTAAAGTTGTATTGAATCACTATATAAAGATAGGCGGGCTGGCTCTCCCCCCAATTCTCTAAACTGTAGAGGACAGTGACCGATTTTCTCATTACCCAAGCATTTATGAATTCTTTAAAAACTAATTATTGTACTCAAAGAAATTTATACTCCCTCAGAGTCAAAGCCAACTACAATTGTCTACTGCAAAGAATAGGCGTATGACTCTGGGGTGACACAAAGACCATGGTCACTTGACTCAATCCCTAGCAATAGATCCAAAGCGATTTGCCTTGATTTAGGTAAAATGACCTGAGGGTGGCGAAAGAATTTTGATCAGAGTACGGGGCTCTTGAACCTAATATAATGTCCTACAAACCTGATATTGAAAAGTTAACATACGCCGAGCACAAGGGCACATGTCTATAACCTCAGTATTTGGGAAGCTGAGATAGGAAGATCACAGGTTTGAGGCCAGCCTCAGCAACTTAACAAGGCCTGGTTTCAAAATGATTTTTTTTTAAAGGGGTAGGGCTATAGATAGGCCGTAGAATGCCCTGTCTTCAATTCCCAGAACTGCCCCTCCACACACAGAAAAAGTTAACAAGCAATATAATTGAAATGGGGAAATATGCATTTACCTCAATTATTGGGAAAAAGTTGTCCTACAAATCTGTTTTTCATCCTTTTTTAATGGGGCACGGCAGATGGGAAATGTTAGAAATATGTAAGCTCATTCAGGTGGCTAATTTAAAGCAATTAAAGAATAGACAGGAATGGACTAGGGTTGGATATCTGAGGTACATAAAAAAATTTTTGGTTCCAATTAAAGATCTTTTAGATGCAAGTATATCAATACCCACAAATTCCTTGTTTAATGGTCTGTAAGCAAAGCTGATGAATCCTGGAGATTCACTCTGTATTACCGAAATATGAATAAATAATAACTCCATGCCACAAGTAGTTCACAGTATTGTATTAACCGTTCAAGCTGCACTGCGCCTCAAGCTAAAGGAGACTATTATTCTGTGACCAATTTGAGAAGTGCTTTATTTTCCATCTCTACTTATGAAGAAACTCAAAGCCAATTTGCATCCATGTGAGACGGATGGGAAAAATACACATTTGCTAAGCCCTCCTGCTTATTGCTGAACCTGATGAGACAGACTAGATGCATTTAGAAGGTACCATCATTCATTACATCAATGATATAATGTTTATGGATCAATCTGAATACTAAGCTAGAACTGAATTACAAATGCTTATTAATCATAATATCCCAGAGGATGACTGATTAACCCAACTAGAGAAACATGATGAAGTCCCTAGATATCCCTTGGACAGAGATCCTTCAGACAACCAGAGATAAGTTATTTTTCTGCTGATGCATCAAAGCAAGGAGCACAAAGATTGATTAGGTTATTTGGTTTCAACAACTTAGTGCAATACTTAAGACATGTATTAGCCTTGATTCAAAATATTACCCAGAAAAACCTGAACCGGGGGTTTGGGCAACTGCAGGGTTTTCCTTTCTTAGCTCTTCAAAGAATCAAACTGTGATTCTCCTTTCAAAGAATCCTTTTGTGACTCTATTGCCTCCATGCTCACCTGAATACCCTCATGCTCAAGTGATTTTGAAAATATCTTATGAAAACATGCACACTGACTGGAGTATTTGACAAAAGCCCATGACTGACACCCAGCGGCAACTTCTGGTATTTGGGCCTAGACAGTAACATTGCAATTTTAAGGTAAGCCCAATTTGAAAACAATTCTTGGCTTGTTACTATTATTAAAGTTTCAGTTAAAATTGTTTGCAGTACAGAAATATATTAATTTATTTTGGGAACTGAGATATGCATTGCTTTAGGATTCCACATGAGTGAGGTCACGTGGTAACTTGCCTTTCTGTGTGTGGCTTATTTAACTTAACCTAATAATCACCAGCTTCATCCATGTTTTCACAAATGACAAGACTTCATTAACTTATACCACTGTGCTTATATACCACATTCTCTTTATTTATTTATCTCTCCCGAGACACCTAGCTTGATTTCCTATCATGGCCCTTAACATATAGTTCTACAGTAAATGTGCATGTGAAGTTACCTCTTTGATGACTTTCTTTCCTTTGTATATATACCCAGTATTGGAGTTGCTGGACCATATGTTAATTCTATTTTTTTGGAGGAACCTCAATGATGTTTTTACAATGGCTGAACTAATTACATTTGTAAGAATTCCTTTTCTCCACATCCACACCAACACTTACCTTTTATGTTTTTGACATTGGTAATTCTAACTGGTGTGAGACAATATCTCATTGTAGTTTTCATCTGCATTTCCCAGGTAAGTAGTCATTTTGAGCATTTTTTCCATACACTTTTTGGCCATTTGTATGTCTTATTTTGAAAAATGTCTCTTTAGGTCTATTGCCCATTTCTAATGATATTATTTGAAGCTATATTTATCTATTAAGTTCCTTATATGTTCTGAATATTTACCCTTTAACAGAGATATAGCATACTAACATTTTCTCCCATTCTGTTCTCTCTTCACTTTTTTGATCATTTACTTTGTTGTGCAGAGGAAATGAAATCCCGTTCTCCGCATTTGGAGGTGGGAGGTAAAAAATCCAAAACTTTCTTTTCCATTCCAATGTCCTGAAGTGCCCCAATTGTGTTTTCTTCTGGTAGTTGCATAGTTTCAAGTCTTATATTTAAGTATTAATTCACTTTAAGTTGACTTATGTACTTGGTGACAGACAGGGGTCTCGTTTAATTCTTCTGCATATGGATATCCAGTTTTCTCAGCACCATTTATTGAAGAGACAGTATTTTCTCCAGTGGATATTTGCAGAATGTTGGTGAAAGATCAGCCGTCAATAGAAGTTTGGGATTGCTTTTAAAGTAATTATTCTGTTCCATTGGTCTGTGTGTCTGTTTTTATGCTGATATTAGTCTGTTTTCATAGCTTTGTAGTGTATTTTGAAAACAAGTAGTGCAATGCTTTCTGGGATTGCCCCCACCCCCAGGATTGCTCTGGCTACTTGGGATTTTCCTTTTAGAATAGTTTCACAAAGAATGTCATTAGCATTTTGATAGAGATCGCATTAATGTACAGACATTTGTATGTGATGAACATTTTATTGTATTATTTTATTATTTCTTTATTTATCTATCCATTTATTTATTTGTGGTACTGGAGATTGAACCCAGGGAATGCTCTACCTCTGGGATACATTCCAGCCCTATTTTATTTTGAAACAGGGATTCACTTAGTTGCCAAGACTGGCCGGGAATCAGCAATCCTCCTGTCTCAGCTTCTCAAGTACTAGGATTACAGGTGTGCACCACCACGTCCAGCTAGGATGGACATTTTTAAAATATTGATTCTTCCAACCCATGAATATGGAATTCTTTCAGTTTTGTGTATGCATTTCAATTTCTTTCATCAATTTTTTATAGTTTTCATTGTAGAGATGTTTTACTTCTTTGGTTAAATTTGTTCCCAATTGGTTTTTTTTTATTTGTTTTAAGTGTTTTTTTATTTATTTTGTTTTGTTTTGTTTTTGTAGCCATAATAAGTTGGACTAGTATTTCATCCTTTTTCAAATCATTAACATTAACATGTAGAAATACTATCAATAGAATATTATAAAGTAATCCTAGTATGGCATTCTACATTATGAAATTTACTCTAGAATTGGAGTCAAATTGTAGTATTTCTTAAACAACTCCCAATAACTCCCAAAATAAGGCTGTCAACTGTTACTACTGGTTAGTCAACCTGGTTGTCTACATAAGCAGAAAAACATAAGAGATTCCACCAGAAACTTCCAAAACAAGGTTTATTGCATAAACATTAGTTCCATCTAGAGATGAAACAAGTCCCGTGCAAATGAGACAGGCTCTGATAAGCCCCTAGTGTTTGCCTGAGCTCTCTTTTTCCCAACTATGCTCTATTCTTTACTTTATTAAAAGACGTATGCAAAAATGTTCATGGAGTCTTGTTAGTCCTTTCAGTTATTTGAATCTAATTTTCATTTTGCTCTGCTCATTTGTATCATGAAGTAATAATAGTACCTACTTCCCCAGATTGTTTAGAAAACAAAACTAAATCATTTAAATTGTTTGGAACAGTGCTGACACAGTCAGTGCTTTTCAATGGTACCTTTTGTCACTGAAACAGTGGCATCATTATAGTTTATGTGCAGTCTTTCAGGGTTAAGGACAATACGTACTTGGAGATGTTGACATCCTAGTATATTTACTTTTTATTACCTTATTGCCACATATCATAGTGGAACCCACATATTCTGCTGTAAATACATTTATAATTTTAATTAATAGAATTAGCATATTTATACATTGAAAATAATATTTTCATACTATGATATGAACATCAATTATTGGTTTCAAGAAAGGTTCAAACAATTTTATGGTAAATATTACATGTGCCTGCTTACGACGCATTTGCTCTATAAGGACTGCTCTTCTTCTAACAGGTTAATTATACTGAAGATGAATAAGATGTAGAATATATAATTTATTTTAAAAACAGAGGAAAAAGTATTTATAAGTCAAAGGTTCATATGATCCAGAAGCATAATACAGCCTTTTAATATTTTTTTTTACTTTTAGTCTTAATATCATCTATTAGTAATATTCAGAAGAGACCAGTTTAGCAGTATAAATATTTCTTTTTCTTAATAATAATGATTTTATGACTTATGAAATCCTTATGAAATATATGAAAATTACTATTCTGGGGATATGAACTTTGTTTCAAATTAATATACATGACTAATATACTAGAATTTAATTTTCAAAGTGATGAAAATAATTTTATAGTAAGTTACTTTTTTCTTTGACTT
Organism: Graphiurus murinus; assembly: GCA_004027655.1. Classification (NCBI taxonomy): domain Eukaryota; kingdom Metazoa; phylum Chordata; class Mammalia; order Rodentia; family Gliridae; genus Graphiurus; species Graphiurus murinus. The sequence continues at coordinate 56,658 of PVLC010007333.1, read as the reverse complement.
TAATTAAATGTATTCTACAAGGATTTATAGATATGGTTTGAATAATAATTAAAAATGGGTTGTTTTTATTCATGACTTGTATTGCTTCAAAATGGAAAGGGTCAGTGAAAATCTCCAATTAGAGTGAAACTTAAACTTTAGCATATTACATTATATCCAAAGTGCAGACATAAATATAGCTTTTAAAATTATATTTGGTATATATATATATATCCTAAAACATGGATATCTATTGTATACTGCATATATACATATCTGAAATAATGTTTACATTGCAACATCAGTTCTTTTTGCCAATCCATTAAAAACTAATAGTGTCAATTTGAGTAGGACAAGTATAGTAAATGCAATAAATATCTACACTATAGATAATAAACAGTTTTAGGAAAGATAGATTTTGCTATTTTGCTTTAAAAGGAATCTTGAAGAATACAAAAGTGAGGTGAAAGAGATTACCAGCTAAAGCGAGCAGTAATAACATTTTTGTAAGTTGGAAAAATCTTCAAAAAACACATGGATTCTAGCAACCTATATCATGAGTCCTTAAGCTAACAGACCAATTGTTCTATACATCAGTTTAAGAGACTACCCATAGAATGTGGGCCACCAGAAAAGTCTAATAGACCCATCAACGTGGTTTATGGTCCTACTCTCAGTTCCAAAGTCTTAAAAAACAAAATTCATTCATACAAAAAACATTTGTAGAATGTTTGTTTATACTTTAAACACTATTTTATGTACTATAATTATGGTAGTGAATAAGACCAAAAGTCTTTCTAATCCTCATGGTGCTTATTCTAGGGCTAGAGACAAAAATAATAAAGGGAAAAATATAATTTCCATTAGTGAAAAAAAAAATAAAGAAAATAAAACAGGATAAGCTGGACATAATAAGGCAAGTGGAATTTACAGTAAAACTAAGAAAATACAACCAAAGAAGTCAAACCAAGAGAATATGGTATTTCAGAGGAATGTGTATCAACAAAGAGGAATAAGGTAACTATGTTAAGATGAAAACAAGCCCCTAGATTTGCAAAATGATTATCATTCCTGGTAACGGCAGTTTCCATGTTGTGGAGGAAAGCTTGATTAAAATGAAATGAAGCAAGAACAAGAACAATCCATGGGGGAAAAGAGGTTATGGGTAACTGTTTAAAGGATTTCCTTTTGCAAAGAAAAAAAAATGTAGGTGTAGAGCTGGTGGAGAAAGTGGAGTTGAGGAAATTTGTTTTCTAGTTCATTGATTGCTTTTAAAAACGAGAGTTAGGAGCCGGACGTGGTGGCGCACACTTGTAATCCCAGCATTCAGGAGGCTGAGACTGAAGGATCCGGGTTTGCAGACAGCCTCAGCTACTTAGTGACGCACTCCGCAACTTAGTGAGACCCGGTTTCAAAATAAATAATAAAAAATAGGGCTAGGGGTATAGCTCGGAGGTAGAACACCCCTGAGTTCAATCGCTAGTACCGCAAAAAAAACCCAAAACAAACAAACAAACAAAAACCCCAAGAGTTGTTATAACATGAAAATAAAATGGTAATTGCATAGAAATGGGATACTTTCAGGATACTTTCAGGTAAGTGAGAGAGAACACCCAAGTCATTCTAGGAACTATAGATAGGAAAAGTATAGTGGTTACAGATAGGAAAAGGGGCCTCCTGGTCAGAAGCAATGAGCCTCACTGTGAGAGCAGAGGTGGATGAGAAGCAGAATATAAGGATAAAGATGTCCAGAGCAGGAGTAGCAGTGGATATATTCTCACTGAAACAAGGCAGGTGTCACCTGAAAAGTAAAAGAAAAGGGAAAAAATGTAGAGGTTTGAAGATTGAGTTAATTTTACACAACTCTTAATAAGTGATTGTGCACATTGAGTTGCTATGGTATTTGGATCCCATTGGATGCTTTTAGAAGAGTAGAAAATAATGGCAACTATCTAAACTTGAATGAAAATATTTTCTATGACAATGCAGGAAAACAGATGGACCTGGAGAACACTAGGTTAAGTGAGATTAGTCAGTCACTGAAAGTGCAGAGTCATATGCTTTCTTTCATATGTGGAGGCTAGGAACAATCGTGATACAAGAGGCACTTTAGATAATGGAGGAGAAACTCCAGTGGAGTAATGGGGGGGGGGGCGTCAAGGAAAGGGAGGGATAATTAACGAAGGAGGCACTTCCACTAATGTTATGTACAAATGTGAGATTACCAACGCCAATCTCAATACCATGTATGGGGAAGGGGAGGAAGGGAGGAGGAAGCTGGGGGAAGCTCACCAAGTGCCGTGTGCATGTATATCCTTGTCATTTGGACTACATTATAGTGTAAGACAGCAAAGCACCAATCAAAGCACACATAAAAATTTTAAAAATAAAAAGTAATAAATAAATATATTCTATAATAAAAAAGAGAGTAGAGAGGTACATGCTTTTTCAAAATTCTGTTGATAATACTGATATGAAATGTGGAAGATATAGCTGTCTAATTAGAAGGAAATCTTTTTCCATTTATAGCCCCCTCCTTGATTAGTTATTTTAGACAGTCAGCAGTGCTGAAGGAGGCAGTGTTAATTATACATAAATACATATAAACTTAAATTAACTTATACTTTTTTCATCATGCACAATATAAATATTCCAAGTCATTAATTAATAAATGCAAGTAACACAAGGCAGGGATTTTTGTCTGTCTTGGTCACTGAAGTATCTCAAGCACCTATTACATTGTCAGGAATATTAATTGTCTAGCAAACATTTGCTAGAAAAATTGAATGAATAATAGGAAGCATGACTCTTAGGACTATTGCATTCTCACTTAATGTGACATGTTGTACAAGAATTCAGATTTTACCTAGAAGGTGACGTCGGCAACAGGGCAGAATAGGAAGCTGCTGATGACTCCTCCTCCCACAGACACACTGAGTATAAACACTTGCTCATGAGTGAATTCTCTCCAAGAGAAAGCCAGAACCTAGTTCAAAGACCCTGCACCCTTGATGACAGAGGAAATATCTACATTGAAATAGATAGGGAAAGTGGAGTTGCACACAACACCAAGTCTACCCTGAGCCCTGGGCCTTAAAATTAGGAAGGATTCCCCAATTCAGCTGGATCTTGAAGGGTGCTGGGTCTGTACCCCACATGTGGCTCCCAACTTTTACAAGCCTGATCAATGAGTTCAATTTTAAATCACCTTGCTTAAGAAGCTACAGGGGACAGGGGATGGGAGGAGTTCCTTCGAGCGCAAATCCAAAAAGAAGTTTTAAGTTATGGGACTAATTCCAGCAGCAATAGCTCCTAGGATCCCTCCAGCTCCCAACTGTCTCCTGAAAATTATTTGACTACCCACCTTTCCAGCAATGCCCAGAGGTCCTGGTCTCTGATAAGCCTGCACCTGGGGACCAGGATAGCTAATAAAGAATAAACTGGAGGGACAACACTCCTCGCATCTTCTTCCTCAACTTGCTCTGTTAAATCTCTGCAATCTCTCACTAGAAGGAGAGGTATCACCATGGGATACCTCTCCATGGCTGAGTGGGAGATTGATACTCCCCCTAACTTCTCCAGTGCACTCCAACATTACCCCAAATTAGAAGATTCTCTGCATGAGGAAGGTATAAGACTTCTGCTTGCTTGCATCAAATAGGAGGCACTCCCCATTCCATCTCTATTCTTGCTCTGGCAATAAATCTACATTTGCAGATTCTCCCTGGAAGTAGTTTCTGTGCATGTTGAGCACCCAACTTTCAAAGTTCCCCAAGGGACTGGCTCCAAAATCATCTATCTCTGGAAGTAACAGGTTTGAAATCCTGAGTCTCCAAGACCACAGAGCACAAAAAGGTGATTTTAAGCTTGCAAATATTTAGAGACTATCTTCCTAGGTTCAAATTGAACAGTCTGAACAAGGGTAAAAGCATATGTTATAGACCTCTCCTTGATGTAGAAAGTGTGGGAGGTAAACTCTGGCTCCTCTCTTCTCTATAACAAAAAGCAGCACCTGAAATACACACCTAACACCTCAACCCCTCTGGCTATATCTCAAGGGTCTAGCATCAATCAAGTTGCAGGTCACACCACCAACATGCAAAAACGAACTATATGAAAAGGAAATTAAGAAAAATGTTTACAGTATCACCAAGAAAAAAAATACAACTTAGGGTGAAATATCTGTACACTCAAACTACGCAAAAACTGAACAAGGCTGGCTTGGTGGTACACATTTACAATCCCAGTACTTGGGAGGCTGAGACAGAAGGATTGGAAGTTTGCAGCTAGCCTCCCCAACTTAGTGAGATGCTGTTTCCAAATAAAAGAATAAAATAGGGCTGGGGCTGTAACTCAGAGGTAGAACATCCCTGAGTCCCATCCCCACTACAACAAATAAATAAATGAATAAATAAATAAATACATTCATACATATATAAATATAAAAATAAAGAATTGAACATAACTGAAGGCAACACAAGTAAATAGAAACATATTCCATCTTCGTGGGTTAGAAGAATTAATACTGTTAAATATCTGTACAACCCAATCTGATTGACAGGCTCATTTCAATCCCTATCAAAATTCCCATGACATTTTTTACAGAAATGGACAATTCTAAACTTCTTATGGACTCACAAAGGATCCCAAATACCTAAAGCAGTCTTAGATGAAAAGAACAAAGCTAAAGAAATCACACTATTTGATTTTAAAATATACCACAAACATATTTTAATCAAAACAGCATGGTATGGGCTTACAAGCAGATACTTAAACTAATGAAATGGAAGAGAAAGTCCAGAAATAAATCCAGTTAATTTTGGCTAATTGATTTTCACCAAAGTTGCCAAGAAAACTCAATGGGAAAAGTATAGTCTCTTCAATGAAGGACACTGAAAAAATTGGATATCTACATGTGGGAGAATGCACTTGGAATATCATCTCATACCATGTATAAAATGGATTAAAGATTTAATCATAAGACCTGATGTCATAAAAGTACTAGGAGAAAACATTGGAGGAAAGCTCTATGTATGCTCAGGGCTCTCATAGGTGAGACTCCAAAAAGCATGAGCAACAAAACACACGAGAATATATGAATGGGATTACATCAGATGAAAAAGCTTCTGCACAGCAAAGGAAACAACACAGTGAAGAGAAAACCCACAGATTAGGAGAAAAATATTTGCAAACCATATATCTAATAACTGCAATTATTAGCTGGGCAGTGCTGATACTTGTCCCATTTTTCTATTCCTAACTGATCCATCTCTGCCTTTTGATTTAACCTCATTTGATTTTTTAAATAAACTATAAACTTTCTAAACCTTGAACAGTTACAATCATTTCTTATTGGCCCAGGAATCATTCTTTTTTAGACTCATGCAGCAGATCTCCTCTGTCATTTAATATGTGCTGGTGTATGCCTAAGGGGATAATATTAATTGTGGATATTAACTGCAGCTATTATTTCTCTGTTGTTGAATTTTAATGCCAGCATGAATTTTATGTCAAATACATGAAGCAGGAAAGAAATGCATTTTTTTATAGGCCATATACAATTTAACAACTCAAAGTCAAGTTGAGAACTAGGAGAATTATAATACATACTCCATGCCCGCCCACCCCCCTACTCATCCCTGTCACTGTTGGTTTCTTGGTTTTTCTACCTAGAAGGCTTTTTTCTTCCATTCTAAGTCACATTTCAGATGTTAATTCATCTGTGAAAGCAACTTGCCTCTTAGGGAATTGCCCATAAGGCCCGTAATGTTTTATGTGATTTGCTCGTGGCACTTACCACTTCTCTTGTATTCTATTAATTTTCTCCACCTACTAAGCTATAAATCTTTTGAATCAAGAAACATACTTTTTTTTTCCTTTTCTTTTAGTAGTTGGTTTGTTTTATTGCCTAACTCAGCAACTGGAGAAGAAAAATCAAAGTCAGAGGTTCTGACATTGAACTTCCTACCTTCTAACTGCAGTCCACCACTGATAGGGCAAGATCCTCAGAAAATATTCCGAATACACGTACCTCAGTTTCTTCTTCTCTAAGATGCAGAGGACAGTGCTTAGTCCACAGAGTTGTCGTTAGGATTAAATTAACATATACAGAAATATCCACTTGAAATCACACTGAAGGTAGAGTAAAAGCTCAATTACTATCAGCATTTATTATTTTATTGATAGTAGATACTCCAACTATCTTTAAATATGAGGAAGTTAAGCCCAAACATCTAAATTTTTTATTATGAACATCTTTAAATATACATATTATAATTATATGAAAAACTACCATCTCCCTAGTAGTTTCTAAGATTTGCCACACAGGCTTCATGTGTCCCATAACATTTTTCCAAGAAGCATTAAAAAGCAAAGCCCAGATAGCACAATTTCATTAGGGGACATTTTTTGAAAGCTAAATCATGAATTAATGATGAATAAAAATTCATATAGGTAACTATTTCCTGGGAAAGCATTAGGGAATACTGTTCAATCTCCTTTCTCTGAATTGTCTAATAATCTTAGGGGAAATATTTTTATTTCACATTTATATATTTAGTCTATAAGTCCCATAATTTATAAAAGTAGCCATTTAAAAGGGAATAATATAATTTTGGTTGAAAAACTCATTTTCTTTGGTTTCTAATTCTGAATCCTATATGTTTAATAAATGCAAATAATATTTAATAATCTCATATGCTGTCAAAATATATACAGAGAAAGCAACAGATTGCTTTAGACACAAACATAGACAAGTACACATTTACACAGCATGATTTAATAGATTATAACCTTTTTGTAAGCAGGTAACATGCTTCCTCACATCTCTCAGATTACCAAGGATATTAAGTTAATCCAATTATATTATGAACCGAATGGTGAAAATTTTAGATATTTTGCTGTTTATTACATATTAAATCAATAAATCATGCTTGATGGCTGGTGTTCACATTTAATATAAGATTTATTTTGAGCAAAGCAATTCTAGAGTTCTAGGTGCTGATCAGTTAATAGTTATCTGGTAATATTCTCCTCTTTCAACTAAGAACTATTTATCTTTAGTTCTTCAATTTGTTTTTAATATTACAGACTAATTAATACTACATTGTTCACCAAATGGCAAGTAGCAGGAAAATAGTATTCTACAAATTAATTTAGTTTTTTAGAATGATGTATGAAAATTATGAGGATAAACAGTTCCTAACACTACATTGGACATTGATGTATTTTGTAAAATTTGTTGCCTTAAGATGCCATAAGGTTAAATAAAATAATGGACTTGAAAATGATGTGTGAAAAATTATGGAGAATACACTTCTTCAAAGACATTTATTTCTGGGAAATCACTTCTGTCCTAAATATGTTATATTTTAAAATAAAACTGGACATATAGTAGTAGAAAGAGTTCAAGAACAGTATAGGTATAGAACCTAACAATTTAAAGTATGAAACTAGGGCTGTAGGACCTAAAAGGATCTGGATGTTAGCAATAATTAAGCAGAAAATAAATCATTAACTTATTAGTTAATCAACTTATCTTTCCATGAGTCATCAGATTTTTCAAAAGGTTACACTTCTTTCATTATTTGGCTAATTTATGTTTCTTAAGTCAACACATAATCAGGGTGAGGCTAATGCTTTTATTTATTTTGTGCAATAATTCTGCCTATTTACCAATGATTGATAACTAAGTATAAATACTGTGTCTTGAGTCATGCTGTATCTAGAATTGACCCGATTATTTTTGCCTGAGAGACTGAGGTGAACAGGTGGACATATTTCAATTGACCTGAACAGTGAAACTCAATTCTTTCTGGCCTCTCAGCGAAACAACTCTATGCGATTGATCACCTAATAAAATTCTTGTGGTCTACACTGAAGGGACTCGTTATCAAAATGTTTTGCGGAGACTATGTAAGTACAACATTTGTTTCTGCAAAAATTTCCAGTCTTTTGATATTTAACTCTTATTTATAAAATTTCATTTGTGTTACTTGGCATTTTCAACAGGAAATATTGATGTTTAAATTTTTTTCACTAAAATCGTTAATAGATGCTCAATACAGCTGTTAAACGACATTCATATGATTAAGTATTAAATTCATGCTGATGTATTATTCCAAAGCAGCAACTAAGTTGCCTCTTCTTTCATAAATAACCTATTTCAAATTCTGGCTTCAGTTACAATAATATTATGTCTTCATATTCATTTCTCTCTATAAGAAATTAAAATAATTGTGATGAATAATTTAAGTCCATGATTGCTTCAGATTATTTGACTTGTTTTTGAACAATTATCTTTAACCACGTATAACTCAGTCATTTCATTTTTTTTTTATCTGAATAATTTAACCTAACTGCTCGGATAGCGCAATAAATTTCCAAGAGTCAATTTACCTAAATATATATTATTTGAAAAAATATCCAATTCATATGGTCTTGGAAATTATATATGTGTATGTGTGTTGATGATACTTTTAAAAAATAGTTTATATTTTTAAAAGGGATTTCCAAAAAAGTTTTAACAAAAAAATAAATCACATTATGATTAGGTTAAGTTTTGGCAGAAGTTTTTGTTTGTTTGTTTATTTACTTATTCACAAAGTATTATTTCTTAGAATTTTTTATTTCTGGATTTGGTTTTAAGATAAATATTGAATGAGGACGTCAGATGTAGTTTCTTTCCACTAGTGCTGTTTAACAATCTTAATTTCATTTTGAGATTTCAAGTCTTCATTTTGCTGTTGAAAGTTAATCATTATTATTAATTGTGTGACAATCATATTTCAATACAGAGAAACAAGTATCAGGTAATTTAGGCATCATGGTAAATTACTTAATTTGTAAAAGCGTATACTTTTCTCCCTATTTATTCATGTACAATTATTTCGAACTAATTTTATTGTGTTTTGTATGCTCTATAGTCTTATATTAGTATTTAGGTCAATTTATCAAAAAACAATTTGAGAATATTTAAGTTACATTTCAGATATTAAAAGTTACTATGACAAGTTTTTAGAAAATGTAATGATTTGCTATGTATCTAGATCCATTAAAGAACAATGGAGGTTGGTGAGTTGGATTTGATAACACCTAAAACTTAATTTTATGTATTTTATTAGCTTTATTAGAGATATTGTTTTGTGTATAATCTCAGCAAGTATGGATAATAAAATGGGTTTTCATCATCAGTATCATTATATGTTAAAGCATTTTAAATGTATATGTTCGAGGTGATCAGATTTTGGTGTCAAAGAGGTCAACATTTAAGGCCATGTCCATTTATTTAATCTCCATTTGGAGTCTGGCATACTCAAGCAAGAGATCAGCTTTTCTATAGGAAGAAGATTCTCATTTCATAATGTAGACAATTATTGACTGTGTAGCTTGTTAAAAACTAGACTCATAGGCCCTCTACTCAGCAGTTCTGATTCCGTATATATGACATTTGACAACACACATTTGACATAAAAAAATTACCACTTTTGAGCTGGGTGTGGTGGCGCACGCTTGTAATCCCAGCATTTGGGAGGCTGAGACCGGAGGATCCAGGTTCTCGGCCAGCCTCAGCTACCTAGTGAGGCACTCTGCAACTTAGTGAGACCTTGTTTCAAAATAAAGAATAAAAAATTGGGGGAAGGGGTCAAATGAGAATTGTGAGCACATATATCGTTATCAATTTGTACCTAACAAAGATGTATGCTTACAATGTATGAATAAAAATAAAAATTTTTAAAAAAAGAATAAAAAATAGGGCTGGGGGTATAGCTCGAAGGTAGAATGCCCCTGAGTTCAATCCCCAGTACCACAAAAAAAAAAAAAAAATTACCACTTTTGAGAGCCACTGAGATAGTTCTATTAGAAATAAGTATATGTGATATTTTAAAATTACTTTCTAAAATTATGAAGGTAGATGTTCCCTAATGATTAAAGTGTTTTAATTGTGTTTGTTACATTAAAAGGGTAAATTTACCTGTGGTACAATATGTGTATTTTACTTATTCACTTGACTGTTACATCATCTATGGACAGCAAGCTTTAATTAAGTGATTACTCTAAACCTGGATGTATTTTTATTTATTAGATAGTCAGTTTTAAATCATGTTTTAAGAAGATAATATTACCATATCCCTCTTATAATGGAGGAAATTTTATTGCCGAATGTGAATGTTAAAAAAAGAAAAAAATTACCCAAGACAGGGATCAAACTCAGATCTCTAGAACTCAAATAGTCCTTTCTACTAAAACATATGGCCTCTTCCAAATATATTGCCCTGATTTTTCTATAGAAATTATTCACTGATTTTGCCCTGTTTTGCCATCAGCTAAACTCCCCCCTTTTCTATACAGTTACATATTTTTACTACAGATTAATTTATATTATCTCCTTCCTTTTGATCTCTATGTTAACTTTAATCTTGTTCCCTTTTTGATTTTTTGATACATTTTCATATTTCTACCATACTTACTGACTGAGGGGAAAATGCCAATTATAGCAGTATGGAAAGCAATATAATATATTGGTATCATTTATCCATATAATCCATACCTTAAATAACATTTTGTATTAGACATAAATTAGAGGAATTATTATTAAAAATATCTACTTGAGAAAGCTCTTGTATTACAATAGGAACTTGACATACTCTAATTTAATACTCAGCAAATTCTTAGACTTAATATGCAAAGACTTTGAAATACTTCTTGGGGGTACTCAGTGGTTTTGCATATGTTATTTTTAGTTCCCACAATCAAGGAAAATATTATTATCCCATTTTTCAGATGCAAATACTGAGACTCAAGAGACATGAAGTACATTTTCCAGGGATAAAAAAGCAGAAAGTGGCAGACATAGCATCTTATATAATTTTAAACCCCTTCATTTATAAAGGAAGAGAAAGAGAGAGGTCTAAATATGATTATCCTACATAATTTATGGCTTCATGCTATGATTTCAAAATTATCCATTGATAGAGAAAGAAAGTGAGTGGGGGGAGGTAGAGGATAGAGAACAAGAGATTTGAAAGAGAAGGAGAGGGACCGAGAAAGAGTGCATGAGAGAAAAAGAGAGAGATGTCTAAATATGATTATTCTACATAACTTTATTCTTCGTGTTATGAAGCAGAGTAGATTCTTTGTGAACTCAGTTAAGAGATATAGTACTAGCAGATGCATCTTTACAATGCTTCTCCTACATGAGTTTTCTCCAGAATGATTCAACAGCACAGTTAAGTAAAACTCACTTAGGAGATATTCAGTATGTGAGCCCAACTAGGACAGAATAAATGCATTGGTTTTTAGCAATGAACTACACATAGTGAGTCAGAAACAAATTCAGGGCACATTTTCCAGGAATGGGAGCAGAGGCTGCTGATAAGGCAAGATTATTTTCAAAGCAGACTTTTTCTATAGAAAGGCATTCCTGGGAGGAAAACTTCCATCAAAGAAATCTAGCTTTGATTGTTTATCTGCAATATGACTTACTGAACAAATACTATTAAAAGGTTATTCATACCTAGATTGCTTTTCACTATCACCAGACCATATTGTCTGAACTTTACACACTTTGATTCAACAAAAGTTAGGAGTCATGCTGCGTCAACCTTTACTGAAGTAGCTGTGAAACTAATAAGTATTAAACTTTAAATAGGATGGAGTAACTTTTTCCTTGAAGTGATATGTAAGCATGCTGTTAATTTTCTTTTTGAAAAAAATCCTTTTATAACAGCCATACATTGCTTTTAATTTATGTCAAGGGAAACATAAGGATAGAGTAGTGATTAAACATAGAGTCAAAGCCAGTTTTACCAATAGGATCTTGTGCCTGGGGAGAATTTTCTTATCTGTCTGCATTTCAATTTTCCTACTGATCAAGAGGGGATGATAATAGTATCCATTTGATAAAAGCTTCTTGAGAATTAATTGGCAAAGCACTAAGAACATCTGGAGCTTAGAAAGCATCCCAAAAGGTGGAGATATTATTTAAGTTTTATAAATTACCAGTGCCAAACTTTGAATACAACTGACTGCTTCTAACTCCAAATCCCTGATCTTTAACAGACCAAGACACTTATTTTATAAAGGAGGTTAAGTTTATATTTTTATGTATGAATATCCAAATATACATGTGTATATATACAATTATCCCAAATTTTATTAATAAATTTGAGAAACATCAAAAGTTTCAAGAGTGGAAATATATTTTCTCCTCAATTTATCGTAATCTTTATTTATATGTAGATTCTACTATGCTAAAAAAATTTCATATACCCATTTCCCTCACCAATTATTACCAACTTATATATCTCTTTTTTTTTTTTACTGCACAACTCCTTAAAAGTGTTAGCACTCATTATATCCAATTCCCTCTGAATCTATTAGGTTTCTCCTACAAAATGCCCAGTTGCTCTTTTTAAGATAAACAGTGGCCTCTATATGTGGAAATACTCAGCCCAAACTCACTTTTTATCTTATTGGATAAATGGAAGCTTTGCCAGGAACATTTCAGGGTTAAATTCTTAACACTTTCCTACTATAGCCAGTCCTTTGGTCACAGGAGCCAATGGCATGGTTTTAATTATAATCTATATTCAGGGTGTTTTGTTTTGTTTTAATCTGTATCTCAACATGGTGCCTATGCCTGAACCCCAGGTCTATAAAACCAAGTATCTACTCAGTGCATGGAAATTCCAACCTCTTACTAGTTCAGGGAGAAATAAAGAGAGAAGCAAAAGTAAAAATAAAAAACTTGAAGTCAGGGATAACTCTGCTCTTTCTCCCATACCTTACATAGTCATCGCCTACTGACTTTATGTGATACCCTTGTACCTGGTCTTCCTGAGTCCACTCTGGCTACCACTTCCAGGCACTGGGAATACAGTAGTGAGCATGATTGTCAAAGACTCAGCCTCCTTGAAACATGCATTCACTTGATCTACCAGAACCATCATCACTCCAAAATTTGACAAAAATCCTGAAATAGGAGGTAAAATGTTAAAAGAGGTGACTTTGAGGAAGCATTGGTCCAGGTATGCAAGTTCTTAGAGGATTTGCCATAATACCAAGAACAAAAATGAGAATTAAAAATGTAGAATCATGCCGGGCGTGGTGGCGCACGCTTGTAATCCCAGCATTTGGGAGGCTGAGACTGGAGGATCCGGGTTCGAGGCCAGTCTCAGCTATCTAGTGAGGCACTCCACAACTTAGCGAGACCCGGTTTCAAAATAAAGAATAAAAAAATAGGGCTGGGGGTGTAGCTTGGAGGTAGAATTCCCCTGAGTTCAATCCCCGGTACCGCAAAAAAAAAAAAAAAAAAAAATGTAGAATCATTTGTATTTTTCCAAGTGCTTTCAGCATAGAAGCATAGAAGATAGGACACCTCTCTAGGTATATGTGTTTCCCTAGAATACTAGAGTGACCTAGATAATTATAAAAATATCTGGAAAATTACTTGCCTCTATAATTAACATTAATACATTATTTTATGTTAAATATTAGTTTAAACCTATAGCCCTCTTTAAACAGCACTTGGTAGTTTTAAAATCCCCTAATGAATAGAAAAAAGGATGGAAAACTATTTTTTATTTTTCCTAATTAACCAACCCACTTACCAAACAGTACAGGAAGAAAGTCATTAGATTGTAACAAATCACAAACTTTTCAAAACTATACTTCTTTCATTAAAGCACAGGATAAAAGTCTTAAGAAATTATGTTTGAGCAATATGAGTCAGAGCGATTTTAGTGAGTCATGCATTTCTGCAATTAGGTGGAGTGGAAAAAGCAGAAAGAAAGTCATCTGTAGGGCATTACTCATTGATTTTTCATTTTGTAGTACAGTCTCTGAGGCCAACACCCACCCCTCTATCTATCATGGAATTCTTCTATCACAAAAATATTTTTTATATATAATCAAGAGCAGCTCAGCCTGATTCACCAAACATGAAAGGATAACAGGATTTTTAAGAAGTACTTTAGAGTTCTTGCTATTTGTCTCTCAGCCCCAATTTCTTTTTAATTATCTTCAACAATTCATAAAACTTTGCTTATTACTTGTGAACATAAATTTCTCATGTAAGGAGGAGAGAAAATTGCTTCCTACGACCCATTTTCTCTGCCAGCCTTATATGTATCACAACACAAAGTTATGAACATATTTTCTCAATTATACTTTTATTTATGTCCTTTAGACATTTTGATTATTGCAATAGAAGAAACCAGAAAATAATTAGCAGTCCATGACAAGTGTCATATACAAAAATAAGATTAATTTGTACACAAAATTATGTTTTATATACTCCGGTCATGAATAAAATGGTGACCAACTTCCTGCACAAATGACCTTGGATTGGTTTTCATCTCTGTTTCCTGGTGATTTGTAATAAAGCAACTGGAAATCTCAATGAATTTTATAATTCTAGTTTTTATTGAAGCATTTGTGCTATTGCATTTTTAAGTAAGCCAGATTTGAAAGTACTGTAGTAATATTTTGCAAGTTAGGAAAAAAGAAAGCACTGTAACCCTGGTAAACACATTATTCTAGGAACTATGTATTAATAATAGTTTGAAAATATATGTAAATCATATTGTATTTTATCACTGGTTCATTCTTTGATTACTGTCATTTCTCTAATAGTAATCTTGAATTATTGTTCTACTCTTTGGAAATACTGAATATATGTACACATGTTCTTAGGCATTCATTTAGCTGCCAGTCTCAAAATGTCATTGTTTTAAAGAGAAAGTAAGAAAACAGACAAAGGTGTTGGAAGAGAGAGGTGTCAGTGCCTGGAGGTGACCGCACCTTCTGTGTACCTTTCATTGCCTACAGTGCTGGCTGCTGGGTGTTTAATCAGGCATGGAGCTCATACAAAGAAAAGTAAATATGCACAGCGAATACAGTAGTCCCTTCACAGCAAGAACGTCTTAGTTTCATGAACACTCAATGACAGAGGAATTGATGGTTTTAAAATAGGGATTTTAGCCAGGTGTGGTGGTGCACACTTGTAATATCAGTACTTAGGAAGCTGATACAGAATGATCGCAAGTTCAAGACTAGCCTGGTTCAAGACTAGTGAGGCCCTGTTTCAAAATAAGAAATAAAATAAGGCTTGAGGCATAACTTGGAGGAAGAATGCCCCTGGGTTCTGTCCGTAGGTCCACACACACACACACAAAAAAAAAACTAATTAATTAATTAGTTAATTAAAATGGGGATTTTTGTGTGTAGTGAAGATCACAACTGAACCTATCATAAATTAACAATCAGTAGGAATTCTTCACAATCCTATTCCTCCAGAGTTATGACTTCCTTTCATCCCAGATACCATGAATACTAGAATGACTGAATATACTAACTCTTCTTTCAAGATATTCAGTGATTTCTAATTTCATGATTTTATGAACTAGTCTTCTCTTATGTGTATACTTATATGGAGTCATCTGAATGCTTCAGAAAGATAGAAATTGTTTCTAGAAAGTGTTAGGTTAGATATTAAAGAATGTGCCTCAGAATCTCAGGTTTGCATGTAATTTGCCAATAATTACAAACAATCAAACAAACAACAACCAAAAAAACAGAATTGTGTCCCTTCTCAGCAATTATGCTTCATTTTTTTTCTCATAAAAGATGCAGGCATACAGTTTTGAGATGTAGGCTTATTTCCTTTCTTTTATTTCAAAATTGTCTTTGTATATTTAGAAAATATTCAAAGGGAAATTCACAAAATCTAAAACTTGATGTAATTATATTCAGTCACATTTTTGAGATTATATTTGTCTCTGGCTTAGACACAAGTAAACAGGATTTATTTTTTTCAAATGTTTAGCTTTATTGGCAATGCAGTTTGTTCTTCCCTTGTCCCATTTTGATCTGCAAGAATATTCTTGCCCCAGAGTTGGACATAAAATAAATTCACTCTAGAGTCACATTTCCCTATGAGACTTCCAATCAGTTCAGTAGGGCAGTGGTGACTCTTGGATTATTCACCTTTCCATTCATAAATTCCCCTCTTAGTCAGTCCCCCATATAGCTCTCTACCACTAGAGCTCCAAATATTACACTCTCCTTTGTGTGGTTTGCTCTTCAAAGTGGAGAGTAAGGCAATAGGGACCCATAATGGTTTGGATTTATAGTGTCCCCCAACCCCTCATAGAAACAAGGCAGCAATGTTGGAGGAGTCCCTGTGAGTGAGGCTTTGAGAATTATAAATTGAGGCCTCTCCTGCCCCCTACTCACTCTCTGCTTCTAACTTCCATTATGTGAATTATTATTCACATAATTATTCTCCTTCCTATAACCATGCCCTGAGCTCCACAGACCGGCCTAACATGAACTGAACCTCTAAATCTCCAAACACTGTGAACAAATAAACCTTCCTTCCTCTAAGTTGTGTGATCAGTTGTTTTATTTTACAGTAGAGAGAATGATGACCAAGACAGGACCTGCGTGCTTCCTGCCACACCCCACTATTGTTCTCGTGTCTCAATCTGTATCTTCATTTTCCAGCTATGATCCTTGAGCATCCTGTCACCATGTGACTATTTAAAGTTAAATTCTAACAATATAGCAATTTCTGAATTAATAGCTTCCCATCTTTGGTTTTATGAGACTAGATTTGTACCTAAAACTACTTCTTAACATTTTATTTGGAGAAACTTCTAGATTTACAGATAAGTTGTGAAAACAATTTGGAATTCCCATTTACTCTTCCCTGACTTTCCCTAATATTTACATTTTTCATAATTATACTGAAATAATCAAATTAGGGTATTAACATAATCATAGTGCTATTAACTAAGTCACAAATATGGTTTGGATTGCACTAGGTTTTCTGCTAATATTCTTTTGTTTTCCTGTTCCACGAATGAATCCAGAGTTCCACATTGCCTTTAGTGGTCATGTTTCTTAATCTCCTCTGATCTGTGATATTTCTTCAGTCTTTCACTTTATAACCTTGAGATTTTTGAACAGTGCTCAATATGTGTTCAATGTTCTTCAATTATTCAACTCGGAACTGTCTGATGTTTTTTATTTTCTCTTGTTCGTGTGTGTGTGTGTGTGTGTGTGTGTGTGTGTGTGTGTGTGTGTTTTCCTAGGATTTGTACCCAAGAACATTCTACCTCCAAGCTACACACCCAACTCATTTTATTTTTTATTTTGAAATAATGTCTTACTAAGTTGCTGAGGGTCTCACTAAGTTGCTGAGGCTGATCTTGAACCTGCAATCCTCCTGAATAGCCTCCCAAGTAGTGGGATCACAGGGGAGCGCCATCTTGACATTTTGCTTGATTAGGTTGAGGATGTACATTTCTAGGAAGAACACCAGTGATGCCAAATACTTCCTCAAATGCATAATTTCAGAGGGTACATAATGGCACATGTCATTGCTGATAATTATCACTTAGTTACAGTGCATAGGAATCCTTGTGCATACAGAATCAAATATACAAAAAGAAAAGTAGAGAACAACCAAGTGGAATTTTTCTCACTAGTGCAAAGCTGGCTCAACATTTAAAAATTTCTATCAATCTAGTTCACCATATTAAAACACTAAAATAGAAAAAGTTATATAGGCATCAAAAGATGATGCAGAAAAAGGATTTGACAAGTATAGCATTTGACAAATCTAGTGTTTGACAAGTGTAGCACATATTCATGTTAAAAACACTCAGAAAATTTGGAAGAGAAGACAACTTCTTTAATCTTCTAAGACATCTACAAAAGCCCTATAGCTAACATTATACTTAAACAATATTGAATGCTTTCCCCTGACCTTCTTCTCTGTCCCAGCCTGTCCTGGACTTGGAACAAAGCAAGAGAGTTCTCTTTTATCACTTCCCCAATATCTTAATGTTTTTGAAATATGAGCATAATTATCAACAAAGGGTAAAAGAGAAGTTTGACAGATAAAATATGTTGAAAAGGCACTGGATTTAAAGTCAAGACATTCTTGTTCTAGGCTACCAATTACTAAGCCAATAGCTACATATACACATTGAGTTGTCATTTGTTTCATATATAATATAGTAATAGACACACTTATCTTGCTTCATACAGCAAAGTTGATAACATCAAATTAAATAAAGAATATAAAAATGCTGTTAAATTATAGTATTGCTATACAAATATTAAGAAGCATAGTATTTGTTTCCCTTCTGGAATTGTTTTACAAATACATTTATTTACATTTATTTATTTATTTATTCTGATATTTTATTCAGAGCATGAGTATCTTCATCAGATTTAAATGTTATTTCAATTATTTTTAAATAATATTTTTATGAAAATTAAGAAATGACATCTTATTAATAATCAGACCATTTATAAGGAAGTTTGAATAGCAAGGGCCATGATATTCACATTCAAAGGTAAGAAAATATACAGGCAGGGTGGCATAGGCCTGTAATCTCAGTATTTGGGAGGCTGAGACAGGAGGATTGCAGGTTCTCAGCCAGCCTCAACACCTTAGCTAGACCCTGTTTCAAAATAAAATAAGGCTGGGGATGTGGCTCAGATATAGAATGCCCCTGGATTCAATCTCCAGTAACCCCCCCCCCCAACACACACACAAAGAAAAAGTAGTACAATAGACTTGAACAAATATCCTATAGCGTGAAACGAAAAGACAGGTTGTGAGATACTATGTCAAAGTAATTCCATTTGGAAATAAAAAACCTTATGACACTATGTTATTTATAGAAAATTTTTCTCACAAATCTCAAAGCTGAGAAATCTGAAACCAAAGAACAAGTAGATTCCTTATCTGATAAAGGTCTAGTCTCTGCTTCCAAGATGGTACCTTGAACAGCATGTTGTCTAGCAGGGAGGGGATGTGGTGTAATCACAGAGCAGAAGGTTGGAAGGCCAAAAGACACAAATTCCCTCCTTGAAGCCCGTTTATTAGGGCCTGTACTCCTGCGCATGAAGGCAGACATCTCATGACTTGCTCTCCTCCCAGAGGACTCAACTTTCAATATCATCATTTTAGTAATTAGGTTTCAACACAAATTTTGGAAGGTACAGCACATTGGAGCCATAGCATAAGATATCTGTTTAGCATAATTTTACTATATACTGAAAATTCAAAATGCTGACTACTGTTTCTGGGTTTGTGGTATTGATGGTGTTGAACAATTTCTTTTCTTCACTCTGCCTTTGTATACTGATTTTACTGATTCAACTTTTTTTTCATTGAAATATTTCTTGAGTATTATTTATTAAAAAGGATGTAGACATAGTATTTTTCCTTTTCCTTTTGCTTTTCATTTCTTTTATTTTTTATTTTTTTGGGGGATACTAGAGATTGAATCCAATTGCATTCTACCTCTGAGGTACACTCCCAGCCTTATTTTATTTTTATTTTGAAACAAGGTCTCAGTAAGTTGCTGAGATTGGCCTTGAACCTGCAATCTTTTTTTCTCAGTCTCCCAAGTGCTAGTATTACAGGCATGTGTCACCACAACCTCTTTTTTTGCATTTCTTTTCTTTTCTTTATTTTTTAATTAATTGGTGCATTGTAATCATACATCTTTGAGAGATGCAAACTTTTCTAGAAGTTAAATCAGAAGAACTCAGAAAATGTCTTCTCCCATAAATGTCAAACTTCGGTTTGCTAATTTGGGGTTCCTTACTCTATTCACTAGTAGCTTACAATGGCTTCCCCAATTATATCAAGAATTAACTGAAGCCAAATCAAAACTAAGAAATTGAAGCTGGGAATGGTGACACACACCTGTAATCCCAGTATTTGGGAGTTTTACATGGGAGGATTTCAAGTTTCAGGCCAGCCTCAGCAACTTGGTGAGATCCTGTTCAAAAAAAAATTTTTTTAAGTGATTGGGAGTGTAGCTGAGAGGTAGAATGTTCCTGGTTTAATTCCCAGTACCGAAGGAAAAAAAAAAAAAAAAAAAAAACTAAAATAAAGTGGTGGTGGTGATAATACTTTCAAATAACAAGATTAACCAGCTAGTGAAATGATGTTTCCTAAAGAAAATATTATAGTTTTAAAAGTTGAAGCATTTGGATTTCATCTGATTTGTAGTTAACAAAACTGAAACACATGGATGGAACTGTAAAATGATTGAAATGACAATTTTTAAAGAGAATTGCTAGGTTGAACTCCCAGACCTTCTGCTTTTCAGCTGTAGCAACATGGGCAATGAATTGACCCTTGTCTAATCCATTTTTCCTCATCTGTAAAATAACTATATAAAGAGTTGTGAAAAGACTAAATAAAATAACATTTAGCAATCATTTTAAATAATGCCGGACAGATAATAAATTTTGTTACAAGCAAAGAGAAACAACAAAAACAATAAGGAAAGAGGTTAAAATAACATATTCCCTCCAAAATAATTTACAAATTCATAGTGAAGTTAATTAAAACCTTTTACATTTAGCCATGATAAAAATATATTTTTACTAATTTTAAAATGTACCAGAAAAGTCTACATAAAGTAGAGCTTTGCAAATTCCTAGTTATTATTTCAATTCCTTTTTTTTATTTTTATTTTTTAAAATTAATTGGTGCATTGTAATCGTACATCTTTGTTAGGTACAAGCTGATAAAGGCATATATGCACACATTTCTCATTTAACCCCTTCCCCAATTCCCACCCCACTCCCTCGCCCTCCATCCTTCTCAAGTTCAGTTTAGTGATTGACTTTGATATATTTGTGAAAGTACATCATGTGCATTAGGGTGCCCCCCCATCCATCACCTTCAGTTAAGTCAACTTCTTTGCTTATCTAGGATTTCTCCTTTTTCATCTGGAGTCCCTCTTATGCCTCATCTTCTCCCTAGCATCCACATATTAGGGAGACCATATGCTTTTTTACTCTTTGTGACTGACTAATCTCACTTAACATAATATTTTCCAGTTGTATCCATTTCCCTGCAAATAACACGATTTTGTTCTTCTTTATGGCTAAGTAAAATTCCATGGTGTACATATCCCATAGTTTTGTAATCCATTCATTTGTCGATGGAAATCTTGGCTGTTTCCATAGTTTGACAATTGTGAATTGTGCAGCAATAAACATAGATACACATGCATTGGTCTGATAGTTTGGTTTCCATTCTTTTGGGTAGATACCCAGAAGTGGTATTGCTGCATTTCTTTTAAATGATAGTTTTGCTAAGTTTAATACTTTTAAGTCCAAACTTTTTCCTTTCGATTCTGAAAAGTAGCAAATGTTTTCTTATATTCAGTTTCATGGAAGGGAATTCTGATGCTGATTTTTATTTTGTGCCTGATCTGGATATGTCCAAATGTTGTCAGAAATGTTAATCTTGTTTTCTTTAATTAATTCAATAGTATATTTTCACTTAAACATGTGATTTTTTATTGCCTGTATTTTTCTCTATTTTTTACTATTGGTTTTCTTTTTTTTTTTCTTTTTATTGTAGTAATTCGTGCAATATAGCATACATCTTTGTTAAGTACAAGTTGTTAACAACATATTTGCACACAATTCTCATTTGACCCCTTCCCCAATTCCCACCCTGTTCCCTCCCCCTCCCTCCCCCTCAGGTTCACTTCAGTGAGTGACTTTGATATGATTGTGTAAGTACATCATGTGCCTTAGGGCATCCCTCTGCCCCATGCATCCACTACAATTAAATCAACTTCTTTGCTTATTGAGGATCTCTCCTTTTCATCTGGAGACCCTCCTATGCCCCATCTTCTCCCTAGCATCTGCATATTAGGGAGAACATGTGCTTCTTTACTCTTTGTGACTGACTAATCTCACTTAACATAATGTTTTCCAGTTGCATCCATTTCCCTGCCAAATTATCAGACCGATGCATGTGTATCTATATTTGTAGCAGCTCAATTCACAATAGCCAAACTATGGAAGCAGCCAAGATGTCCAACCACAGATGAATGGATTACAAAACTATGGGATATGTACACAATGGAATTTTACTATTGGTTTTCTTTCAGTGATCTGTTTTTCCAGATGTGTGTGTGTGTGTATACATACACACACACACACACACACACACACACACACACATATATATATATATATATATATATATGTATATACATATATTGATGAGTGTGTATGGGACTTGTTTCAGATTGGAAAAATTTGAAACATTACAGTTTAGGAGTGGTGGACACATAGAAACAAGAATTTCGAGGTGAATGTATAACTTTTTATTGCTCCTATAACAAATTATCACAGACTTAATAGCTTACACCAACACAAATTTGTACCCTTATAGTTCTGAAGGTCAGAAATCTAAAACTAATGTCACTAGACTAAAGTTAAGATATCAGCAGGACTGGTTCCTTCTAGAGATTATAGGGGAGGAATGGTTCCCTTGCATTTCTAACTTCTGGAAGTCACCTATACTCTTGTTCTCTTCCTTCATCTTCAAAGCCAGCAACACAGAATCTTGCTCTCATGATTGTGCTGCCTTCTTCTTTGGCAGTCAAATCTCCCTTTCCCCACTCTAATAAAGGCATTTAAGATAATATCTATGGCCCACCCAGAAAACCCAGGATAATATCTCCATATCAAGACAATTTAATTTTAACTGAATTTCCCTCTTCACCACAAAAGGCAATATTCATAGAATTTAGTGATTAGAAACTGGATGTCTTGAACCTTGAAGAGTAAATAGCATTTGATGTTTTCTATTAACTCTAATTAGGTTAAGTTTAGCAGTTTTCTACTAAGATAAAGTTATTTTTAATTGCATCTTCATGGAAATTGTTTCCTGAAATAGTAAAATCATGTTAGTGAAAATGTTCTTACATCTTAATTGTTAAGAGGCTATGCGGACAAAATCAGATCTCTAGTTCTCTTAAATTCTTTAACAGCTACCTACTAAGTTATAAGGATTTTTGTGACACCTTAGTAACTGACTCATATTTATAAATCCTTCTGCATCAATTTGAAAAATATGACTAAACCTATCTTCTACAAGTACTAATGAACTAGGCATCTGTTCATTAAACTTTATTTTGATTATATAATATATACATATTGTCTTTTTTGAGGATGACTCAGCTGACGTCATACTTCAGTCCTTTAAGATTCAAAATAAGTTCACAAAAATCTCATTCCAGTGACTCTGTCTCCCTAAAGATTCTTTTCCAAGGCTAGAGAAATGCACAGAATAAAGGTGAATGACTCTCATGCTCATTGAGACTCTATTTCCATGTTTTTATGTTAGTTTAGGATGTTTCCAGCCAGCCTATGCAGCGAGCCTGTTGATGCTGGGTAACCTTATCATGGCACAACCCTGCTTTGTTCACTCTCCAAAGCACTATCAACAAAAAGCTATCCCAACCAGCCTTTATGGAGACCTCATGACAACACAGGGGTTTACATTGGAATTCTACAAAGAACTTTAAATTTCATACTAGACACTTCGCTCTTAAATGTATTTTGGCAACCCAGCCTTTCTATCTCTGTCTCTGTCTCTCTCTCTCTCTTTCTCTCATTTTGCCCCCTCATACACACACACACACACACACACACACACACACACACACACTCACACACGAGAGAGAGACAGAGAGAGAGAGAGAAAGAGAGAGAGAGAGAGAGAGAGAGAGAGAGAGACTATCCTTTTTCTAGTGAAGTGACATAAAAATAAGAACTTGTGCTTTCAGAATTTTGTTTCTACCTGTAGGGTACTTTGCAAATGGAATTTTTCTTTGTCATGAAAAGATTAAAAAAATGTCTCAATAGTACATGCTATTTTATTTCACATCAATTACAGCTATAATGGAAAGGGCACTAACCATGAAGTTAAATTGGGATTTGAGTGTTAGCTTCATGACACACTACCTATGTGGTTTTAAACAACTCACTCAGCCTCACAGGCTCCTTGTGTAGGAAATAAGATTAATAGTATCAGTCTCACAGGACTGCTGAGATGATTACAAAGGAAACACGGTTGAAAATGCTTAGAGCGTAGCCTACTTTTATGAATAATGAATTTTTAAAACTACCAGGGAAACTAAAGAGGTCACTGTGGGACAGAGATTTTTATACTTCATAAAAATTCTTTGCACCCACTTTATATCTAAGGCACTACATCAGATGTTTCAAAAAGAAAGAAAAACATTATTTGCATATATATATAAAAAACATTACATATATGTCTATGTGTAATAGAGATGCAAAGTGAAAAATAATGCCTGATAAAATCCAAAAAGATTTCACATACTAGGTGGAGTTTAAACTGGATTTAGAAGTTGGGGTGGGATATAATATATGTAGTTGGAACAGGTACAAAAAGAAAAAAAATCTTCTTTTTCAAATTTATGCCGAAAAAAACACTTTTAAACAATCTATTGACAAGCATAAATAAAATCCAAAAACTGATACAGACAGGAGACTAGCTTGGAAATTCTGCACAAAATGCTGTATTCCAGCTGTCTTCTCCCAGTTCTATTCCTTTTTGTTAAAATTACATTTGCAGTATCCCTCTGAGCCAATTATACTACACAGGAACAAGTAATAGGTCAGTGACCACTTACTTTGACAAAAACTGAAAATGTGATATTTATTCCAGTATCTTTTATCACCAGAATAATAGAAAAATAGAATTAGTATCTCCACATCCCCCCCAAAATAACTGGAACTTTTAGTGCCTACTCCAATGAATCAGACATGTCTGAAAGTTTGATTAGCTTTAAAGGAACAAAAAGCATTATTTTAAAATATATTTTATTTATAATTATGATATAGTAAATTTGATTGATACTGGCTATCGAATTTTCTAATAATGAAGAAGACATTTCCATTATTATTTAAAGGTAGTATTAGAAACTTGTGCCATTCTTCATGTGGAATGACTAATAGCCAGGGCTCAGTAAGGCAAATATACTTCCAGAAGTAGGTATGGGTTTAAGCCAAACCTATCTATATGTTTTAATGTATACTCTTTGAGAAGTTTGGTTTATTAAATCCATTAGGATAATTAAACACTATGTAATTTACCAGCAATTTTTTCAGTTTCAGAAATTACCTCCAGATTCCTTAATGCCATAATGTTTTTTAACCTACACATAAAATTGTGTTAAGTAGCTTATATTACTCAGTATATCATTAGTCTCAGCTTGGGCTAATTGTAAATATCAAATCCATCATTAATTTAGAAATATTTAATTAGCTCTGAAGGCAATTCTGAAATAGTTGTTTCAAAGCAATGTTTGAAAGTTTAGAATAATAGTGTGCTCTCCAAAATATTTTTAAATGCACTTGATAATTAAATACATAAATATATATTGTATACTTCTAATTTTTATCAGAAGTAAATCACATCAGCTGGGTGGGATGGCGTAGACCAGTAATCCCAGTACTTGGGAGGTTGAGGCAGGATAATCATAGATTCAAGGCCAGCTTCAGCAACTTAGTGAGGCCCTCAACAACTTATTGAGACCCTATTTCAAAATTAAAAAAGGACTGGGCATGTAGCTCAGAAGTAGAATGCCCCTGGATTCAATCCCTATGTCACAAAAAGAGGAGGAAGAAGAGATCACATGATTTCATCCTTTCTTATCACACTCTATATAGCACCAGCTTCATATCAAACTTCTTATGAGTGGAAGTAAATCTCCTATGTGTAGCCCTCCCATTCTACAGGGGTTACGGGCTGTTGTAAAGCTATGAAGAAGAAAAGGAAAGAAAGCATCCTTCGGCTTATCAACATGGGATACCAAATCAGCAAACTTTCAAAAACATTAAATAAAAACATCAACGTTTCTTCTCCATCTGCTCAAGCGATTGTGTAGCACATCATGGGATGATCAGCTTCATAGTGCGAGGCCCCAACCATGTGCGTCCCATGCTGGGGAGGAGGCTGTTGTAGCCCTGCAGGTTCTTGGCTCACGTTCATTCATGCTGTATGCTCAGCTCCTGAACACGCTTTTTAGACCACTCTGAGGGGAGGATGATTGTAATGTGATTACTCTCCCAGAGCAGTAGGGATTCCAAGAGTTTACCAGTGTTCTGTCTTTCCTAATAAGTCAGACTAATGAATGGGGAGTTTTTCACTAAATTATTGAAAATCTGTCTCGTATTTCACTCAAAGGAGGCATTTAAAACCTTTCCAGAACATATTCTGAACTACAGAGGATTTCTCCTTTTGACTCATTTCATTACATGAAAGTAGATTTCAGAGATAAATTTAAAAGGGAATATACATATATGTATATATTTTAGCTGAGAAATTATGAAAATATTTGAAATCTATAAGGACACCTTTACGGTATATACTTTAAGAATGGCTATTTATTTGAGTAATAAAGAATATCACAGTATAAAATTATTACGGTTTTCTGCATTTCTTTATATTTATACCATTAATTATAAGTTATCTGGCTAAGAGAGAACAATATTTTTGCAAATAAAGATGCAAAAAATTCTGTTTGAAAAGTTTCAAATGTCTAGTGCTTTTCATACTTAATTTTAATAGTTAATAGTTTTACTTTTTTCTAAATTTTCTTTGATACGTTTTTTTCATGATGTACAAGTCTCTTTCAAACAAAGAAAAGAACAAAAAGTCTCCTTTCTTCTTAGTTTCAGGCATTTAGCTCTTATTTAGATTTATGATGAGGAAATAAGGCTGGACACAGTATGATATAGTAAAAATGGAGCTAATAGTGTCAGCTCATAAAGGTATCTCAAATGAAGTGGAATCTCATAGTGAAATTCTAGTAAGAAGAGTCAAACATTTGGCATTGTGCATGCATTTCACTAGAAATCAGCTCTAATAGCAAACTAAGAAAACCTGTTTGCAGATATACTAGCTTCATAAACTACTTTTCATTTAGCAAATTCTCATATACAGCTGTAGTGAGGCAGTTGTCAGAGAATCATGGAATTTAGGATTGTCAAGATAGTTGATAATATTTCCAAAGCAGCTGCCTTCCTGTGTGACCAGGTTTATGCTGTGTCATTTCCACCATCTCTAGGTGCCTGGGTTTAATGGCTTACAGTGAGCTTTGCAGTTGAAATGAATACACACCAAGAAGTTTAGCACAGGTTAAAAGACATGAATATATCTCTAGGTTAATAGATAAGCCAAATCTGAAATGTTTTATACACTTCGAACAATCTGTTATTTATGAACCCAGGCAAAGTACAGGGCATCAAGTTTTGAGAAATAGGAAGTACTATATACAGCATGATTCCTAATTTAAGGGGGAATACGATTTGATGTGTGGTCTGAAAGAAATTAATTATGTGTGAAGACTGTGCTACAATGTTTATACACACTACAATAATTGGTACAAGAAACTGGGGACATATTGAAATGTCTTGGATTGCACAGAAATGGAACTGGATTCGAGTCTCTTCTTTGCCACCAAGCATTCCTGACTTCTCTCATTTATGAAATAGGGATAATATAACATCAATACCAGAGGATGACTCTGAGGATGAAGTGCCATACTGTGAAGTAGTAATTAGGGCTTTGTGACAATAATAATTATAGCAATTCAGAAAAAAAATAACTGCTGTAATCAGAAAACACTTCATGGAGAAGGAATTTGAGTGGAGTGTTTCTGAGGAAAGAAATATATATATATTTATATATATTTATATATATATATATATCTTCATAGATATAAAATTCATAGGAGAGATCAAGACATGAAGCTTTGGTTTAAGAAATATCCCTTAAGGCTGGTTTCCAATGATATGAAATTTCCAAGCAC
This sequence comes from Graphiurus murinus, assembly GCA_004027655.1. NCBI lineage: Eukaryota > Metazoa > Chordata > Mammalia > Rodentia > Gliridae > Graphiurus > Graphiurus murinus. Next base: position 28,990 of record PVLC010007333.1, on the reverse strand, counting down.
TGCTTTTCTACCTGTTGAAATTTAATCAAATATGAGCTTTTTTATTTCAAAAAAACCATTCATATGCACTTATTGGGGGGAAAAAGTGTTTGTTAACAGAACCCAATTAGGCTTTAAAAATATAAAAGTTTAGGTAAAATAATTGGTTATAAAACTTAATTCCATTAGTGTATTTCTATACATTTGCTGAAATGTTTTTGAACAATTTGGGGTATTATAGTGATGGTATAGACTGAAAATGTTATAAATTTTGATGATACATCATATTAATGACTAAAATGTTAAAATATTAATAACATTAATAAATATTAATAACAATGTTGAAAGTGAGAAGCAAGGAATTAGAAAGAAATGCAGGACTACTAATGTCCTCATCTTTTTATCATGCTTACGTATCAATCCATTAAAACTGGAAATTTGTTTATAAAATATGACTCCAATTCTAATGTTCTTATGTCTTTTTTTAACCAGTGGCTGAGACTTTAAAAAATTAACTTTTATAATATTTAAAATCAATTTTTAAGCTGGGTGTGGTGGTGCACGCTTGTAATCCCAGTACTAGGGAGGCTGAGACGAGGATCAGGGTGTGCTGCCAGCCTCACCTACTTAATAAGGCTCTCCGCAACTTAGTGAGACCCTGTTTCAAAATAAAGAATAAAAGTAGGGCTGGGTTTGTAGTTTGGAGGGTGAATGCCCCTGGGTTCAATCTCCAGTACTGCAAAAAAAAAATCAATTTTTAATTCATTAAGTTTTTCAATACCATTTTACTAATCTTCTCCATTGGACTTAAGTAACATACATCCCAATTGCATTTCCAAAAAAGTATTTCTTGCTTTATATCTCAACTGAGGACAAAGCTACATGCAAATAGCTATATAAAAGTTCAGATAATTGTATACTTAAGATATTTCATTTCATTGTATGTATTTTTTCAAAATAAAAGTTCAAATAAAACAGTAATTTTATCCCTTAGAAATATTCTCTGTTTATACATCTGATGCTTATTATTGTTATTTCTGAGTAGTGAGATTTACAGATTTATTTCCCTTATTATTTGTAATTTTCTGCATTATTTATATTTGTTACTGTGAATATGTAGTTCTTACACACCAAAAACAAGAAAAGACAAGCCTTCTAAGTCCTAACCTTGACTTCCTTCCTATTTTCCACTTGAGGATTAGCTGTTTTCTTGAAATTCCATTAGACTTTTATGATATAATTTATGCTCAGGTGTGTGTGTGTGTGTGTGTGTGTGTGTGTGTGTGTGTGTTTTGAAACTAAGAAATAGACCTTGCACATGCTAGGCAAGAGCTCTATCACTGAGTTACATCTCCAGCCATATCTTCATTCTTGAAATGGCTGTGTATATGTATTTCACAAAAATTAATCAACCCCGACAATGTATAGAGCCACTAACGACATAGATCAATTGTTTAACCTTCTACAAAAAAATAACTGAATAATTTGATAGGAATTATGTCAACTCTCACATGTAAAACTAAAATCAATATTTAAATGGCCTTAAATTATGTAGTAAATATCTCCATAAAAAATTGCATTAATTATAAACTTTAAATGACTTACCTAATTGCTCAAATCTAAGAAATTTAAATTCTATAAAATTTTAATGAGTGGCATACAGCTTAATCAAAATGCACATATTTTTAAGCTAATGATCTCATTCTCTTGATAATACAAAAGTCAATCTCAAAATTTGATTATAATACAATATTAATGTATTCAATACTCAGCATTAAAATTGAGAACCTTTTCTAAATCATTCAACTAACTTCCAAGTTTGAGTGTTTAGGGCATTTAACATTCTAAAGCAAATATTAAAAATATGTTTCTTTATTTCCCATAGTGTCCCATCTTTTCCCTAAAATATGGTTTTTCACTTACATTCTTTCAGTTGTTCAACTTTTTCATCTTCTATTTCACCTTCCAAAAATAAGATCCAGTATCTAAAATTCCTCACAATCTCAGTCTCTTCAGATCAGTAGCATCTTAATAGTATTTCCAAACTTTCTAATCTTATTAGAGATAGTAGTATAATACAAAGATAGCGTGTTTTTGACTGACACCAAGTGACTAAGAAATAAGCAAAATAGAGAACTTGACTGGGGATTTGCATATAATTTTTAAGCCAAATCATAACATTATATGATATAGAACTAAATTCTAGTTGTATGAATAATAAGTTCTGAGAGGTAATACCTACAACTGAAGTCAGTATATCATATTTATCCAAACTTCAAGTTAATTTTGTAAAGAAATCTGTGTAATCAAAGTTATGGCAATCTACTGAAAACTTGGAAAAAGTAAAATCAGCAATAATTTTAAAACAAATATAGCACTGTTAATAAATACGACCACATAAATCTATGGCTTTGACAGACAGTCTAGAAGGATCAAGAAGACATTTGTCCCACAGGCTTTGTGGGAGGTCTACATGTAAGAGTGCCTCAAATACTCTATGTGGTATAACATCTAAGAGAGTGCAGAAAGAACATGAATCATGTAATCCAAATGACATAGCTGGCAAATGAGAAGATTCAAAATGAAGAGTCGGTATAGGATAATCATAGTGTAGGTTTGTATATCTTCATATTTTCTGCAGATAAAGGACATAAATGTAATTAGAAAGATTAAGAAATGAAGGCATAAAGTAACTAGTTTATATTGTGATGTGTTATATAAGAATACTAGATAAGACAAATTTCCAGTTTTAAGAACAGGTAGGCAATAGGTCATAAGGTCCTAATTACAAATAAAAATGCCTTGAGTGGAAGGGAGTTAATGAAAGAAGGCGCAGGACAGATTCTCTTCACCAGGAGAACTGATGCTGCCCAATAGGAATGCACAGGAGATGCCTGAGCACAAATTTGAAGGAAAAGTATCTAAAGAAGAGTTACTACTACCTTAAGACAGATAGTACCTCTAGATATATAATAGTTATTCAATTTTTTAAAAAGTTTTTATGTCCCAAAGCAATTAACAAATTGATTCTTTCATATAATTGTTTAACTCGGGGAGCAAATCAAGTTAAGACCTGTAATTGATTGTTTCAATACATTTAACTAGTCAGTTCAGTTAGAATGGCTATTACTTATTGCCAGTAAACGATCAGGAAGAGACAGTCAGTGGCCAATAATATAATGAGCAAAAGAAACTTTAAGTGTGTGCCTAACTTGACATAATGTTGATGACTCCAACCGTACTGTAGCATAAAAATGAGTATGATTTATTATTTTAGATAGATGGATACAAATGACAAACACTTGCTAGAAAGAGTGTTTTGTGAATTATTATGCACTCACATTTTTTTTTTTTTTTTTTTTTTTTTTTTTGCGGTACTGGGGATTGAACTCAGGGGCATTCTACCTCCGAGCTACACCCCCAGCCCTATTTTTTATTCTTTTATTTTGAAATCGAGTCTCACTAAGTTGCGGAGTGCCTCACTAGGTAGCTGAGGCTGGCCGCGAACCCGGATCCTCCGGTCTCAGCCTCCTGAATGCTGGGATTACAAGCGTGCGCCACCACGCCCGGCCGCACTCACATTTTTTAAATTTAAATTTAAATTTTATTTATCTGTGTATGGTGTGTGTGTGTGTGTGTGTGTGTGTGTGTGTGTGTGTGTGTTACTGGGGATTGAACCCAGGTGCATTCTATCTCTGAGCTACATTTCCAGCACTATTTTTTTTAAAAGAATTTCACTAAGTTGCTGAGGGCCTTGATAAATTGCTGAGGGTGGCCTTGAACCTACAATTCTCCTGTTTCAGCCTCCCAAATACTGGGATTACGGTCTTTAAATACCATACCCAACAATTTTTTTTTAATTTTTACTGTTGAACTTTCAGAGATTTTTTGTTGTTGTTGTTCCCCCAAGAAGGAATATAGTTTCATTATAGCACATACTCCATGAGAAATTCTGAGAAGCCCTTGTCGGGTCACCAGTGAAATGCTTTCTTGCAGACATTTGTGCAGTCTGGGTGTGGAATTGCCTAAGTAACTTACACATACTTAACAATATATCTTATTGTTTTGGAGTACATTTTCTCTTTTAAATCCCTAGCAATTAATCTGCCTTTGGCTGATAACACTTAGCAAGATTAAGGGCCATCAAGACAGTAAGTGGTAATGTTCACAGAAGTCTTCCAAATTCCAATAGCAGAAAATAGAATATCTCTTTCTTATTCCAAAAAAAAAAGAAAATTTTTAAATGGGACAGAGATGGGTGCACAAATGACCGGTGAAGAATGGAGGGTGCTTAGGGCAGTGAAGCCACCTTGTGTGATGTTATAATGGTGGATGCATGTCATTGTAAGTGGTTCAAACCCAAAGAATGTGCAAGAACAAGAGTGAGCCCTAGGGCAAAATATGGACTGAGGGGGATTATAAATTGTCAATGTAGGTCATGTACCAAATGTCCCACACTAATAGGAAATGTTGATAATGGGAGAACCTATGCATGTGTAGGGGCAGGAGACATTGGGAAATCTTGTATATTAACTTCAATATTGCTGTGAACCTGAAATTGCTCTAAAATAATAAAATATATTTAAAAAATTAACTTCCCCAATGAAGAATTGGATAAATAACTATATAGATAAGAATGATTTAATAAAAGGCAGTCATAAATGGCATAATCTCACATTTAAAGGTAGATGGCTCTCATATCAAAAATTTAAATAGTAAACTCCTCTTGGACCACAAGATTAAAAAGAAAATACTTAAGATGAGTAGAACTCAAAATGGGAATTTATATTAAAATCTGCTATCTGAATTTAATTTTATAAATGAAAGGTCAGTTTATTATTCTAATAGAGTTTCACCTGTGATAGGTTAAAAAATATGACATAAAGTTCATATTGTCTCCTAATACGTAGCTTCTAGGATTGGGGGTTGGTTCAAAAGTACTTTCTTTCTATGCTGTGTCCAATAAACTTGAGAGCTCAGAAGCAAATTGGAAATTTATTTATAAATGAGTGTACTTTAGCAATGTAAGATACAAACTAGGTTCTTATTTTAATTCTTTATTTTATTTATCTGTCCAGACAGGTATTTAAGATGTTCATCCCATTAGCTGAGCATGGTGGTGCATGCCTGTAATCCCAGTATTTGAGACCCTGAGACAGGAGAATCACAGTTTCAAGATCAGCCTCAGCAACTTAGCAAGACTCTCAGCAACCTAGCGAGACCCTGATTCAAAACAAAAAAATAAAATAGGGCTGGGAGTGTAGCTCAAAGGTAGAATGCCCCTGTGCTCAATCCCCAGTACCAAAAAATAAAGATAAAAATAAAAAATACATATGATTAACATAGTCATAATTCTAAGTATGAAAATATGGCCACATCGATATTGTTATATCATTTTTGGCCTATATCAAATATACAACTTCATGATTATTAGTATCAGTAAAATACAATCCAAATAGAATTTAGTTTTTAGTTTTAACTCTAGTGAACAGTGTTCTTAATCCTATCTTCACTTAACTAGAAATCATGGTCCTGTCGTGTTCTCATTAATTAATTTATTACTGTTGACAATGAGCACTAGAAAACTTCATTTTCAGCTAAGATGGTATTGTAGCAGAAGAGCTCAGTGAACATCTGAGTCCTTCCAAGGACTCGTAGGTTCATTCACTATGAGAGGTATTTTTTTTCCAATGTTCCTGGGCACAATGACAACAGAAGAACAGCCCTTCTTAATAAATTCTGATTGACAGCTCTCTTGTGCTAAGTGTGATCATATGGTACCTATCCTGGCTGGCTCTGTCTAATAATGGACCATGTGGATCCAAAGGCTGCCTTCTTAAATGTTTTGAAATTTTATTATGGTCAGGAGAAAATTTTAATGGAATGTCAGTCAGGTTTTTCTGTTTTCCTCTGCATCTATGAGCTTTGGCTAAGTAATCTCTGCCCTATCTAGATCACCGAGATTTTGATGAATTCCATCATCTAAATCCATATATTTTAAGTTTTCTTCATATGATTTTAGAGTCCTTTGTGTACAAAAGAGCCATGGTGGCAAGTGCCACTTCTAATAAATATGAATGACATGAATCCCCCTGATACTGTTCTTTTCATTTTCTGTAAAATAGTCTTCAATTTATACAAACATAATTACTTTTTTTAAGAAGACATATTTTTTAATTTGACTCTTATATTTCTTCTATTATTATTTATTTATTTATTTATTTATTTATTTATTTATTTATTTATTTATTTATTTATTTTGCGGTACTGGGGATTGAACTCAGGGGCATTCTATCTCCGAGCTATACCCCCAGCTCTATTTTTTATTCTTTATTTTGAAACCAGGTCTCACTAAGTTGTGGAGTGCCTCACTAGGTAGCTGAGGCTGGCGGCGAACCTGGATCCTCTGGTCTCAGCCTCCCGAATGTTACAAGCGTGCGCCACCACGCCCGGCTTATTTCTTCTATTATTGATGCTAGTATTTAAACTTCCTGTTGGAAGTTTATGGAAGTTTATGGATGAAGTAAATTGAACCAAATTTGCTCTCTGCATTAAGGACATTAGTTTAGTAGACCTGTGCACATGTATTATAGGAATTTAAACATATAGAAAATTATTCATTTATCTAGAAAATTACTGAAACCTTTCGTGAGAATTACTATAATCTCTTTCTTATTAATTCTTCTCACCAGGTGCAAGGAACCATCTACCCAGCTCCCAATTTCGATCCTATAATGGATGCCCAAATGATAGGAGGAGCGATCCAAGGATATGGTGAGTCTAGGAATTTTTCCTACCTTTTTTATAGTATTGTTTTTGCTTTACCTTGTTTTAAGACTATACTATGACTATAAAATAGCAGATGCCTTACAAAAGACAGACGCATATTAAACAACAGCAAGAAAATGGGCAAAAATGTAGCTTGAGAAGAAAATAGTAAAAAAAAAAAAAAAAAAAAATTAACAATTAAGATTTACCCTAAGACATTGCAAATCTAATATTGATGTGTTTTCCTTATATTCTTCAATACCTTGTCACGACATAATAAATAAAACTCTAAGCCAACAAAACCTTAATCTAGAATAAAACATCCTTGCCGACCTTGGCGTTTGTTTGCTTTCTAACCTGTTTCTGTTGCTACTTCCACTTCCAGCCAAATCCAATTTGCTAGCGCCTCAAATGGCTCTGCTTTTTCATATCTTTGTAAATCTGCCCAATAATTTTCCTGCCTAGAATGCTGTTTTCTTCTCTCGTCAATATTTCATCCAACTTTTCCTTCAAGGACATACTAAAATGAGCCTTCCTGTTGCTGCCTTTTCTGAGCACTCCGAGCTCCACCAGCTGTGCCACCCCTGGTGCCGGTGCATTGATTCCCAGCTCTGTCCCTGATCTCAGCCAGGCCTGTTTGTGCTGATTCTCCCCTCTAACTCCACTGTGCACTCTTGGAGCTTGAATTTGGCCCACAGGTGACAAACCAGTGTTCATCAGATGAGACTAGTGTTTAGAAAAGAAATATAGAAAGAAGGGAGAAAGTTGCTGAATTCTCTTTTAAATGATATAATCTTTACCATGAGATACAAGAGTGTTAAATATCCATCTGTATATTTTTCTCTAGAACCTATATTAGGAAAACTTCTGGGGAGCCAAAAGATAAACATAGACAACATAAAAAGAAGTGTTTGCATAAGATGTGCAAAGCCTTTCATAAGAAAGCAAGCGCTTGGCTATAAAGACAAGGTTACCTTGGCAGGAACCCTGTCTGTATATGTGTAGACACGAATACAGACACATCTGTGAGTTGTTTTCACTAGCAGTATCCCATTGGAAAACAATAAAGGGCTTGAAATATGCTCTCTAAAGTTGACTTTAAGAGGTTGCGATGCTTTCATGCTTTTTCAAATATCAGTCACTGCAAGAAAAATATTGAGACAAGATAACAAAAATTTAAAGATTAACTTTTTCTTCTGGAATATATATATATATTTTTTTCTTTAAAACTATAGACCAAAGCAATCTATTCAACAAAAAAAGTTTCCATTTTCCTGTCCCTGCAATTTTTAGGGTCAGAATATGGATTCATTTTGACCACTGTAGGTTTCTGCTTGTCAGTAAAAGATTTCAGGAGGTTCTGGTTTTGATTGCAGGGTGTCCACTGTAGCATGCCCAAGCAAGAACACAGATCAACGTGTTTTAAAAGACTATCCATCTCGATGACTTTGGCAAAGTGCAAACGAAGTGGGCAATTACTAATGTTTTCCCTGGCTACTCTTTGATTTAGAAAAATTCAAAAGCAATATCACATTCTGAAGCAAATGAAAAATGAGAAACTTTAACCAAAATTGCCTGAAATTGTTTAAAATTTTGCTAATTTCAATCAAATAAGGAACGCTTCTCAGTTAACATTACCTAATAGTACTGTCCATTCTCTGATTCCCTGACATCAGAAGCTATTTCCCCTACTCTTGTGTTCTTGGAACAACTGTAGTTATTTTGCATCTATTAATGTAATTACCAAATCATTTCTATGAGATCCTGGACAAATGGAAATACTTTTTTAAAAAGTGTTATTGGTGCATTGCAATTGTGAATGGCAGTGAGATTCATAGTAATGCTTACACATGTGCACATCACATTATTTGGTCTGTTTCCTTCCCCACACCTCTGCTTTTCTTCCTTCCTCCTTCCCCCTATCCTCATCCAATGCTCTATACGTCTGCTGCTCTCTTTCCTCTTTTCCTTCCTTCCATCCTTTTTTTTTTTCCCTCACTTGTGACCACTGATTTTCTGAGTCTGGTCAATGTCACTTAACATGATACTCTCCATTCTATCCATTTTCCTGAAAATGAAATAACTTTCTTCTTTATGGCTGAATAAACTGCCATTGCGTAGATAGAGCACATTTTCTTTATCCATTTGTCTGTTGACACCTAGATGGGTTCAACTGGAAACATTTTTAATCTTTATTCTTAAATCTTCAAAATGGAGTACATAAGTCAAAATTCACCTTTTTAAAAAACACCCAGTACTATTTCCAGTGGACATACCTCATTCAGTATCTTTCTCCCCGTTAAGTATAATGCTAACCACAGGATTTTAGAAATGCCCATCAGTGTAAGGAACTTAATCTTCTATTCCTAGTTTGCTGAGAATTTTTTTTTCTATTTTGTCTTTTTTTTTATTTGTGGATATAATCATATGATTTACTTCTTTAGACTTTTGATAAGATGGATTGTATTGATTGATTTTTGAATGTTGAACCACCCTTGCATTCCTATGTATTATTCTTCATATACATTGTTATATTCAATTTGCTAATTTTTGAGGGCTTTTACATCTTTGTTTATCAGACATGTTGGTGAGTAGTGTTGTTTTCTTGTTATGGCTTTCTCTGGCTTGGGTATTAGAGTAGTATTGGTCTCATAGAATGAATTAGAAATGACATCCTTTGCTTTTATTTTCTAAAAGAGAATGTAGAGAACTAGTATTCTTTCTCTAAAAGTTTTGTAGAATTCACTCTATTATTGATTCGATTTTCTTTGTTCATATGTGTTTATTCAGAGTCATCTAATTTTCCTTGTGTGAGTTTGGGCAGATCGCATCTTTGAAAGAATTGATCCATTTCATGTAGACTATCAAATACTATTTATTTATTATCTTTTTAATGTTCATAAGTTCAGTAGTAGTGATACCACTTTCATTTCTAATACTGGTATTTGGGATCTCTCTTTTCATTAGGAAAAAAAACTCTATAAATCTTTAAAATTTTAACTGTATTAGAAAAATTTGAAAATAATTTGGCCAATATGTCATGCTAGTGATAGGAAGACAATGCAACAATGCTTTCAAACTTGATTCCTGATTTATAGTAATTTTAATTTACATTTTAAATACAATTTTGGAGGGCCATATAAAATTATTCTGAAATATCTCTGGAAGGATAAGTGAATGAAAACAGCTACAAATTTTTTTTAAAAAAGAATAATTCAGAGAGGCAGGTTGTAGGCAATCTCAACAAAACAACAAAGAACAATAAATAATAATAAATAAATGTGTAATAGTTAAATTAATATGATGATAATAATAACACAATGAAAGCAATTGAGAAATCTTCTTTTGATTATTAAAAACATGTTCATTTTTGGAATGCAGTGAACAGACCTCTCTGTGACTCATTTTCCTTTGTGCCTGTGACTTAACTAGGCTGGCCCAGACCTCACATCACTCTATTGCTTTTCAGCGCAGGGTTCCTTTTCTCTCAGAAGCCATTAATTTCAGTCTTTGGAGTTAATTCTGTGCCTTCCTCCCTCCTATTACAGCATTCAGCCCATTTTTCTCACCTGCATAAAGCACCTCTGATCTTTCCCCTGCTTCTCAATGGCACCATTATCTATAGAAATCCAAGTCACTTGCCTCATTCACTGGATATTTTAGGACCACACTCCAAGTTTTATCTATGATCCTAAGACCACCTGGGATGTATTTAATTTCCCCAAAGATGATGATTTGCTCAACTGTCTAACCTTCCAGTTTATTGTTCTCCCCATCTGCATTAAATACCTCTTCCTGTCAGAGAAAGATTACAACAGATAGAATTAAACAATCAAAGAAGACTTTATTAAAAACTATTTCTAGAAAGGAGACTGAACTCAGCTCCTCTGAGATAGAAAGTGGGGGAGTTATACAGCATTGGGTGAGCTAGCGGAGGAGCAATGGTGGGTGTTGGAATGGGTTTGGACCATGTCCATGTAATAAGGCCCTCTGTGATATCAGCACTTATCAAAGTCAAGCTCCTGCTCCTACACAGACAGTGGGAGATAGATGCTGTCTTTCTTGATTACAACATTTCAAAAGGATGTCTCCCAGATCCTTGAGAAGCATTTCTGTAAAATTGGCCAGAGACTGGAAGAAGGCTTACATCTCAAAGGAACAGAGAAAGAATCAATTGCAATTTTTCTAAAATAAATGTCATTGGGAAAAGGGGGGCAGAGGCTTGTTGTTAGGAAGAAATCTATCTAAATTTTAGTCAACCTGAGAGAAGGGTTAAAGTCTTCTTGGTCAGTCTACAACAACTATAATTACAACTAAATGTGTCTAAATTATTTGTACACTCAAGTATTCTATTAGCTCATCATGATGATTATGATATGATATGAGATGAGATGATATGGGAACTAAGGATGCACCCTCCAGATATAGCACGTTCCATACAAAGCATGATGAGTTCACACCATCCTTTGGAAAAATGCAGACACCTTGTACTTACATGATATCCTTCTATTAAATCTCCTTCCTCTGGATGTCCTGATGAGGAGAGTTAGCCATGTTTTCATAATACATGCTCACTGTAAGCTATAGCCACCTAACCGTACAGCGTGGTGTCCATTTGCACATGCATCAGCTTGAAAATCAGGGAAGCCCTTTTTTTTTTTTTTTTTTTTTGAGGTTGGATGGATAGCTGAAGAAAAGCTATATTTTCCTTCCTTTCCTGTACCTTGTATCAGCTCTTTGCAAAGGAAGGGATGGGGGTCAATCTGTAGTGATAGTACTCAAATGAGAGACAGTAAGAACCCAGGCTTCACCTAGCACTGCTGTGCAATTTCCAATTTCAGTTAAAATTGCTCTCTGCCTTTTTAAAGTACCATCAAGGATAACACTCACGTATTGGCTTTGATGCTTAGGTAATGGATTCTTCCTAACTACAGAGTAGCGACTTTAGTAATCTTCAAATATTATTCCTTTCCAGACTGTGACAAGAACATGCTGATCGACATTCTAACACAGCGCTGCAATGCACAAAGACAGATGATTGCTGAGGCATACCAGACTATGTATGGCCGGGTAAGCACGCTTTCATCTTGACCCGTTTCTGTAGCAAACACTTGAGTACTAACAACCAGGACCATTAGTTTGTTCAGTCTTAGAAATCACAAATATCTCAGACCTCACTGGTGTGCTAGAACCAGTCTATATGCTTCTTACATGCTTCAGGAATAAAAGCTATATTATAAATGCATATGTGTGTGATGTATGCTCAGAATAATGACACTACCAGTCCTTTCCAAAATCATACAGCATCTCCCCCCCAAAAAACGTTTTGATAACCTTACACTGCCAGTTGGTCCAATTAGGCTAAAAGTATTGTGCTGGAAGGGGACCTGGTACCAGCATTAGGGAAGGCATACAGAAGATTAATGATCACCAGGTCAAAAAAATAACATATTTCCTGGAATTCTCTGCAGGACCTCACCTAGCTCTCAACCAAAGTGAATTCTCTCCTAGCTTTTCTTCTCTGCAGCATGCAGTTACAGAGACCATTAAAAAAGAATGGCAGTTTAAAAATAGTTTAAGGCAATAAAACTATCCATGATGTTTTAAAGTAATCACATTCTAATTTCAAAGCAAGTACCATTAAAGATGCCTTGCTTTTGTTATGCATTTAAACCACAGATTCAGAACAAAAGCTCTTCGGGCCAAAAGGACCTGAAATAGCAATTACTTTGTCAACTGAGCATTATCGATGAAACACTATCATAAAACTTTCTCTACAGAGTTAGTCCATATACATTTACTCTATCTCCAAACCTCAGTCTTTGAACAACTATAATACATGAAATAAAAGGTAGCCCTCTGTTTCAGAATGAATTAGTAATCCAAAAAGCTACCACTAGTAGTGACGTTAATTAAATTTAGCCAAAGGAAGCCAGTTACACCTTTTTCCCCCCCACATAAAACTGTTACTTTATGCTCCCATGATGCCAAAGCTAGTTTTCTTTTGAAAGAGAATGTAAGACCTATAAAAGTCGTACCATTGGTAATCAAATATGGTTTTAATATTCATGGTGATATAAGAGAAGCTATTTTTCTGTAAAGTTTTTCAGCCTAAAGTTTGCATGTGGCTTTCCTTTTTATATATCAAGGTAATTTAGGCTAAAGCATTATTTTATCAAGCTCTACAAAATTATGCAAAAGCAGATTAAAGTGAGGTACTTATGCTCAAGGGATTTAAAACCCATTAAAGAAAATACTGAAGTGAAGAGTGTTTCACCACATATGTATATGTTCTCAGAGTTTGTTAAGCCCTCACTTTCGCTGACTTATCCACATGTCTTCGTAGAACTTGGCTGAGCACTACGCTGCACAGACTGAAAGACACAAAGCCATGTCAGTCCATTTCCTCTGGAATGCTCTTGTCTTCAATCCAGCATCAAGTCATGCAAGTGATTTCTCCTCTCACGTTCCTCTTGTTTTTCTCCCTCAAGCAGTGTTGATCCAGATCTTCAACCTTTAATGCCCAGACTAATGCCGAAATTCCTAACTGGTCCCTGCTATCCCTGGTCCCCGCCCTCTCCAATTCACCATCCAAACTGAAGTCCCCATGACATAAGATTTAAATGTTCATGTTACTTCTTGGTCACTTGAACTGTGGAATGCTTACCCCAATCCTGCCTTATAAATATCCTAAACCCAATGGCCTTCCTAGGGCAGGTGAAGCCTTTTCTATCTTTTTTTTTTGGTCCTGAGACATTTGATCCTTGAGCTACACACCCAGCCCTTTTTATTTTTCATTTGGAAACAGTGTCTCACTAAGTTGTTGAAAGCCTTATTGAGTTGCAGAGACTGGCTTCAAACCTGCGATCCTCCTGTCGCAGACTCCCAAGCATTGGGATTACAGGTGTGAGCCACCACGCCCGGTTTATGTTTTCCATCTTAATCCCTCTTTCCCTTCCTCAGGTATGTCCAGGTCTAGCCAGGTGGAAGTATCTGTGGTTGTCTACATTAACCCTGTCTTCTCCCTCCCTGTTAGACTTGGTGCTTCATCTGTCTTTGGTGGCCTGATTTTCCTTCCACATGTCGCTCTCCTATTAGCCTCTCAGACCCTAGACACCCACTGCGTTTCCTCCACCACTCCTCATATCCAGTGGCACTGTCTCCTGCTACCAGTGCAACCTTTTCACAGTACCTAATGACACATCAGTATTCTTGTTTATATCTCTCACACTACCACAGTCCAAAGTCTTGAAACTGGAATAATTTTTGCTCATCCTACAACTTAGAATAAGCGTTTATTTTACACGCTGACATTGCTCAATTAATGTGTGTTGAATGACATCATGATGGTACAGCTAACTGCAACTTCTCCAGTAAGAGGCAATCGGGAGCCGGGCGTAGTGGTGCACGCTTGTAAGCCCAGCATTCAGGAGGCTGAGACCGGAGGATCGGGTTCGCAGCCAGCCTCAGCTACCTAGTGAGGCACTCTGCAACTTAGTGAGACTCGGTTTCAAAATAAAGAATAAAAAATAGGGCTGGGGGTATAGCTCGGAGGTAGAATGCCCCTGAGTTCAATCCTCAGTACCGCAAAAAAAAAAAAAAAAAAAAAAAAAAAAGAGGCAGTCGGGCTCTATCTACTTCTAGAAATCTATCCAGCCTCTACCTCTCACCCTCTGCTCTAGGGCTAGGTGTTTCCTGTTGGGTTCCCCGAGGTCTCTGTGCCTAATGCCACCATGATACTGGCCATTCTGAGTGTGTTGGTTTAATTTTATATTTTGCCAAGCACACGGTAATCTTCTGGAAAAACAGGGATTGGTTTATTAGCTTATACCTCTCCAGAGCTTAGCCCAGGGTCTGACATAGAGAGGGTAGTTTATTGATAGAATAAATTAATCTAAGTAATTACATCCTACTTATTAACTCTTTCTTTTTAAAAATACAAGAAACGGAGCACATGAGAGGCTGAGACAGAAGGATCACAAGTTCGAGGCCAGCCTCAGCAACTTAGTGAGGCCCTGAGCAACGTATCAAACTACAAAATAAAATAGGGCTAATGGTCTAGCTCAAAAGTAGAAAGTCCCTGGGTTCAATCCCCAGTACCAAAAATAAATAAGTAAATAAAGCAAAAAATAATAATAATAATACAAGAAAGTGTGTCATCCCCTTCTTATCTCTATGGTTAAAATGAAGGTGCATACATTTCCTCTACATCTCTGATCCACCATTCTTTGCTCTAAGTGCTGTCAGGTTAACTTGCATGACCTTCAGTTAGACCTTCTTGATCTCCCTTCCTCTCACTTTCAGAATTACTCCTTCCATCTTCTGTTAGCTATGTTCCCCTTTCTATAGTGAGATGGTACAGATTATCCTCTATGTGAATCACTGATATTTTCATTCTTATGTTAACATGGATAATCAAGAGTTGCCAGAATTATTTTCTTAGCTGCTGAGTAAAGCTTAATGCTAGGAAGGTCCTATAAAGACTTCTTGATTGATATTTTGCATTAGTGCAGTGCTCCTGAATTTCTTCAATGACTTTGCCCTACCCGATACAGGAATAAATCCCCAGACTCAACTGAAAAGCCACTTGGAATGCTGCTGATTGACATACTTATCAATATAATTAATGTAGTTACTACTGATCATCCCCACCAAAGCAGATGCTGGTCTGTTGACAGCGCAATGAAACCGATGAAGCAATGAAATGCCTTTAGGAATAGGGAGTCGGCTGTCCATACATGACAAGTTTGACAACCAGACAGAGATTCCTGGGAGAATTTAAATGCAGCACCAAAGCAATCCATTTCTCTCTCTCTCTCTCTCTCTCTCTCTCTCTCTCTCTCTCTCTCTCTCTCTCTCTCATCTATAACAGTGATGATCAACTACTCTGAAATTTGCTGATTTCTATCATTCATTTAACCTCTGGTGTTGGTTATGCAACCTAGGGCTGATTTGTCCAAAGATAGAACTTGAACCAGAATTATCTGAGTTTAGAACACCTCTTCCATATTCCTCAATAATGCCCATTGTTCTAAACTGAATACACATCAGACTTAACAAGGGCAGATATCCATACCCTCAATCCCCTGACATCGTTCAGGGTTTTGCTCAAATGTCAACTACTCTAAAGAGCTTCATTTGTTTAAAACTGTCACCCACTCCAAGGCTAGCCGGCTCTATCCATCTCACCTAATTTTTGTCCCTAACACTTATTACCTTTTAACAGACTACATAATATTTTTTACCTATTATAGCTACTAGTATGCTGGTCACTTCCCTCTAAAATACAAGTTCCACAAGGGAACGAATCTCTGTTTTGGTCACTAACATATCGCAAGAGCCTACAACACTGGCAGTGATGTGTTTGGTGTTATGGATGGGATCGTTCTCCCTCAAAGTGCACATGGTGAAGCCCTAACCCCCAATAGGACTGCATCTAGAGATGGTCCTTCCAGGAGATAATTAAGCGAGGTCAAAAGAGTCAAGCCCTAATAAGAAGAGATGCCAGGGAGGTTGATGCACAATCTGCAAGGCAGGAAAAAAGACCTCACTGGAAACCAAACCTGCAACTTTGGAAACTCAGACCTTGCACTTTCTGCCTCTGGCGCTGTGAGAACATGATTTCTGTGGTTTAAGCCACCCGGTCCGTGGTATTCTGCCCATTTTGTCAGCCTATGGGTAATACAATAGGTACTCAGCAAATAGATGTGAATGTGTGAAGAGTTCACTCTTCCAATCCATTTTGCTCTCCTAACACATTTGTTTCTATCATCTCTCAGCTTCATGGTTAAAATACTGAGATTTGAAGATTAGCATACCAAGGAAGTGGTTTTGCTAGAACATTATCTCATCTACTTTACAGGTAGAATTAGCATGTCACTAGTGCCAGTATCAGGCTTTATATTTTTTTCTCTACCCTTCACTTTTGGTTTAGTAGAAGGGAGGAGGGAAATGTAGTTTTAACTTTAATTCATTGTACAATTTACACAGACCAATTTTATAAACAAATTAAATATAATTTAAGATGATACAATTATCACATCTTTCAAATACATAATAAGTTAAATGTGCTCTTTTTGGTGAAGCTGAGAACTTAACAACCAGGAAAAATCATTTAGAGTTTCAAAAGGTTTTTCTATGGAATCCAAGTTTTATAAATTCATCAAACCACCTGTCTAGGGTGGTTATAGCTTAAACAATTATTTATTTAGAAAAATATAGGCAATCTCTGTTGAGGAAGGAAAGAGGAACAATAGGAGGGAAGAAGGGGCAATGGGAGATGAAATCATACCATTAAAACTAGCCTCATTTATCTTTATAGAACTCTAAACAAGTTCTATGGAGTTACATTTCTACCCACAATATAGATTGATTCCAATTTCTCTTAAATTCTTACCAACACTGGGTGATATAAAACTTCTTAAATTTGACTCGTCTATGGATAATATATTCATGGGTATAGATGGAATCTCACAGTAGTTTTAATTTCATTTTCCTGGTAAAATGTAATGTTGAGCATTTTTCATATGTTTATTATTAGATTCTTCTTTTAAATTACCTTTTACCATCCTTTGTGTGGTTCTCTTTCAGTGACTTATCATTTATTGATTGACATATAGTTATTTATATAACTTTTATGCTAGTAAATCTTGGGGATATAAACATATTTTGCCCAAATTTATGTTTATTTTTAATATACCATGTTGTACAATCTTGCGCCAAGACTATGAAAGGTATGAGATTTCAGCCTACTTAGAGGATAGAAAATTAATGAGACTGTGAAATGGATGCTTGCAGAGGACATGAAGCTCCCATATAAGAGAAAAAAGAAATTTACACTCACAGAAATAGTACCAACAACACCTTTTTAATAGTTCCCTGGGCTTCACTTCCCACCAAACAAAGTGAAATGGACAGACTGAGCATCTGTATATGCAATGGGTTACATTGCAGAAGAGAAACCATGAGATTAAGAAGCCTGTATCATTTATAATGTGCATAATACATGCCTACCCTTTGCTCATTAGGGAGATATGTCTTCCAGAACTAGTGATTAAACCAACATCATTGGAAGGTAGCATAGCACAAAAGGCTATCTGTGCTTCATTTTGCATAAAATTTAGAAAGATGAGACCCACAGAGAATTGTCTCCCAATAACATCACTCCTTACTTGTATGTCATCACTCCAAAATGTATGCCAAATTTTTCTTTCATTATTCCATACCCTTATTATTCTGGCCAACAAAAACTGAGAGCAAATTCATCAACTTGTCTAAAACAATAGTTAGAGGTTCTATCAACAAGACTCTATAAAAGAGAAGCTAAACAAATCCTACAATTCATCAAGGCTTAATCTTTAAAAGCTGGGTGGCTTTCTCTTTAAGTTCTAGTAATGAGCCTTCTGTTCAATTTCATATATTAGTCTGGGTGCTTCAGCAGGAGATATGGCACAGACTTCACCTTGGTCTACAAGGAAGAAGTCTAAGGCAAACCGGTCACCCATAATAATCCTGGCCAGTGAATTGAAGCTGTCATGAATGTCTTCTTCTGGGGCCAAGTGGTGTGTGTGTGTGTGTGTGTGTGTGTGTGTGTGTGTGTGTGTGTTCCCTTCCCCACATGCCAAAGTTACTAGTCTTGTTCTACTAGCAGAAAGTTTACAAATCTCATTCCAGAAACTTTAACTTCACTCTTTTCTTATTATTTCTTATATGTACCCAGAACTTCTTTATTTGGAATGTCCAGGTGCAGGAGAAACAAGGACATTTTACAAAATTGCCATAAAAGCTATTATGTCACACACCTAGGCATTCTACTCAAATACTTGGTCATTATTCTTATGATCTAAAACTCTGGGAATCTGGAGAGAGTCCAGGTGGCTGAAGCAGAATTCAGTTTGAATTCCTATGCCCACTTTTGGTTAGGCTGTCAGCCAAAAAGGAGACCAACTATTATACCCAGTGGTTGATGGGAGAAAGAAAGAAGCATCATGCTCAGGAATGGCCCAGGTGAAATCCCAGATTTTCAAAATAGGTCTGTGTAACCGTTTTCCCTCTTCTTCATGGACATTATTCAAAGGAGGCTTAAAGGCGATGATCCTTTTCTAGAAACTACTGTATTCAGTGATTAACGTCCTACTAAGCTGGAGAGGTCAGAAGGAGGTAAAGGAGATTGATGTCACTGAGTGAACCAATGCCAGGATGCCTGTGAATGCTGAATTGTGGGGGGCGGGCAAAGCATCAAAGGTCTATCAAATGCCTGACTCTTATTCTATTGTTGAGTGACTTTTGTAAATAAAACCACAGCATGGTGATACTGCAAATAGTCTAAAAATCCAAAACCATGGCACAGATTAGTTTCAAGGACCACAGTGGTGGAGTCAGTTGGCTTAATTGAAACAGCAGCCATGGAATTTGAAAAAGTGGCAGTTCTTGTGAGGAAATCTCTAGAAGCTCTAAGAGGAGGTCAAAGTCTGTCTGTATCTCAGTCAACATTCTCCCTGATATAACCAAAAGAACTGACTACACAACTTAAAGGAAAAAAATATTTATCTGCTCACAGTTTTTAGAGATTCCAGGGTTCAGTCCATGATGGGCCAGGCTTGTGGAGCTCAGGACGTGGCACTGGGAAATAGAGAGAAGAAGAGAAGAAGGGTACTGTTCTTGAATCATGGAGGCTGGAAGCATAGAGCAAACAAACAAGGGGGTTTCAAAGACGAGAGCACCATCCCCAAGGCCACATCCCCCGGCTCCCACCTTCTCCAGACACAGCCCACCAGCCCAGTTACCACCCAGTAAATCATTATCCAGTGATGAGGTTATCACTCTCATGTTTTAATTACATCAACTCTGAAAATTAATACCTGAGCTCCACAGGGTACATTATCTATCTAAGCATGACACTGGCACAGTCTATCTGCCAGGACTGCCAGGGCATCACTCTGTGAACTGACTTCCTTCACCATGAAGAAAGCGAGTCCAGTTGGACAGGAGTCACAAACTTGGCAAATAGTGGTAGCATTGGTGTCAAATGCACAAAGTTCTTCACAATGTATCTAGAATATGGTGGCACATGAGTGACTATGCCCTGTCTGCTGATGGATCCAGGTAGCAGTGGAGTAAACTGGGCCCTGCAGGATCAGTCAGCAGCTAGAATCCAGTGGGTCCCATCAGAGAATAAAATCTTACTACAGATATCTGCAAGAATGACATGGAAGGCATTATTAGCAGTTTCAATTCTTTTCACAGACTAGAGACCCATAGAAACCCTTTTTGAATATGCAGTTTATACTTTTCCAAGTTTTAAGCTGAAGATATTGACCTCACACTACAAAAGGAAATAAAAAGATTGAATTGATCCAGAGGAGTTATGACCAGAGCTAGGAAAACAGCCTTGATGTCTACCTATGAGGAAAAAAATCAACCATTTTTGGTCTTGCACAGCTGTGGCCGAGTAAAGTGGCCACAGCAGCAGAGAATGCTCATTTCAGCTCATTTGAATCACCAGTGAGCCAGGTAGAGGCATTTAGGGATGTGATTGAGGTCCCCATTGAGTCAGTTGCATGCTTCAGGAAGCAGGATGGGAGTCAAAACGTCCCTGAAGGAATAGCTGTGAGTGTTTTCATATAAAACCAAGATGCTTCTGGGTCAGGCCACTGAGTTCTTCAATGTGCAACTTCTACTTGACAAGTGAGACCCATTAGTATCTTCCCATCTGGTCATTGAGTCCCAGTTGACCCATCCCACAATGGAAATATCAGGGTGACAGCCACGGGCATCCACAGATCAGGCACTCAGACCCTACAGAAATCTGATAGCAGGTTCATAGCTATTTTTCAAAATATGATGTACCTGAAAGTTGTACCATAAGGATAACAAGTTTAAATCATCAACATGCACATCTGCAAAGCTGCCTTTCCTTGCCAAAGACTACAACAGCAAACCACCTGTCACAGAGTTTTGTAGCTGAAACTGACCTCTAGGGTTAGGAGGTCCATAGATAGGAGAGCTTCCTTACATGAGGTTCCCTTCTCGTGGAAAGCACTTCCTCTGGGACTTACGAGCATTTAAAGAAAAAGAAAATATATTTTAGAATAACAGTGCACTCAACCAGACCAAACATTCCCAAACACAAGGTCTTTTGGCTTCACTTTGCCCCCTTCAAATCTTGCTCAAGTGCATCATTTGAATATGAGTGTGTTTCCACCAAAGGGAGCAGATAGAATGTTGGCTGGGGCCTTTGCATCCAACAATAACAAAACTCTTGACCCTTTCCATTCTCCACGTTCCCTAGCAAATGTGCATAGTTGGTCTTAAGTTCACAGTGGGGACAGGAGGACCTCGGTCCTTGGTTGTGCATAGATGTTTCAACTTAGTTTTCTCCAGAAAGCAGTAGAATTGGTGATGGGAGGATGGGAAAGATCCGAGAGCCAAGAGAGAATGAGTGGTTCTACATCAGTAAACAAGACACATTTATTTTCTGTGTAAAATCTGCAGTCAAATAAACTTCCCATATTTGGGGCCTAATCAAAGTCCTATATCTGGTGATGATACAATATAGTTCAGTTTGTGGAAGCTTGACTCAGTAATGAAAGCCACATTTCTTTTTGGTCAGAGCCAAGAGAAATATACCCTTTATCCGTTGGGGTTTGATTCATGTAGGGCAAATTATTATTATTTGAGGGGAGGGTACTGGGGATTGAACCCAGGGGTATTCTACCTCTGAGTTAAACCCCCAGCCCTATTTATTTGTTTATTTGTTTATTTATTTGTGACACAAGGTCTCGCTAAGTTGCTGAGGCTAGCCTGGAAACTGTAATCCCCCTGCCTCAGCCTCCCAACTACTGGGATTACAGGTGTGCACCATCATGTACAGTTCAGGGTGAATTATTTTAATGAATCAAGAGTGAAGGTGGACTCTGTGACATTAACAGACATGGGAAGATTAATGGTAAAGACACACTTCTGTCTAGTAGGACTCCCACCAGGAGAGACTGCAGACAATGCCACAGACGTACGCACTTCATACTTCTATCTCTGGAGATTTTTTCATCACTTTAAAGATATTTCTTCAATTCACCAGTTCCATTTTCAAGTATTTACTAGCTGCTCTTTAAGGTATATGTTGTTTTACTGATAGAAGTTCTCAATTTCTAGAATTTTGTTTTCTTTTTAATTTTTTATAGTGTTTTTTTCAGAATGCTATTAATTATCTAAAATTCATAGGATTTTAATTCTGTTTGCAGAGTACTATCACTCTAGGAAATTGTTTCTATGTGTATATCGTACATTGTTTATTGTGAAAACTTAAGTAAAGCTTTGGTGTGGGGGGGGTTGAGAGGGAGAGAGAGAGAGAGAATTATTTTTAGTTCTGGAGAGTCAGGACATTTCTGAAGATTTGTTTTGCATTTACTCCTTCCTGGTGTCTCAGGAGAATCACCAGGTCAGAATCAATTTTCATGATTCTTGTTAGAGATCTCCATTCATATGAATAGAATAAATATGAACTTCAAGCTCAAGGTTAAACGTTTTATTGTTTCAAATTCTCATGGAAAAAAATTCTACAAACAAAACTCAGACAATGAGAAGTGAGCTTTCTGCCTATTTTCTAATGCTGAATTTTTTTTTCTAGTTCTCACTATTACTGAAAATAATAATGTAATGAGAATAGAGTCCTTTCAGGTTCCTAAACTCATGTGTTGAGATTCAGACATAATGGACTCTGTTACACTGTCCCAATAAATATTCTCCTGTCCTCATATAATGCCCTAGGTTGAGCATTAAAACCAAAACCAAACAGTTCTCAAAATCAGTCCCTACCTTCTCCAGTCAGCTACAAGATCATCCCTAAGGTCAGCTCTTTTGCTTATATCTGGTTTTCATTTTCCCCTTGTCTTTTACACTTAGAGGTTCTTCTTTCTTCTGAGATGACATATACTTTTGAAGGAATGTTTGTTATATTTTATCCTTGTGTTTGGAGGGCGAGGGTTTTAGCTCTTATGTTAGCTTTCTGATGCTATGACAAAATACCTGAGCTGGTCAACTTATAAAGTGAAAAATGTTTGGCTCATGGTTCGGAAGGTTTTAGCCTGTGATCAATGGACCTTTGGGTCTATGGCAAGGCTGCATAAGGTGGTAAGATGTGGCAGAGCGAAACTGCTCACCTCATGGCCAGCAGCAAAGAAAGAGGAAGGAAGGCACTGGGGTCCCACTCTCCTCTTCAAGTGCATGCATGCCCCTACTGCCCTAAAGCCCCCTGCTCAGCCTCACCTCTCACAGGTTCTGTCACTTTCCAACAGCGCCAACTCATCATACTAGCTTTAATGCGTGGGCCTTTGGGAGACACTGAAAATCCAAACTACAGCAGCTTAATGTGCTATAATTCTCTACAAAACAGTATCATTATTTTCGAACAAAAATGAACAACCCAAATTTCCATTAAACATTGTGTCACTAAATAAACTAAAAATATCCACAAAATGAGGCTGTTTGAAAGAATACGCACTTGACTACTATAAAGTAGCAAAGTAACTCACACAATTTTTTTTTTTTTAAGATAACATAATTCCTGGAGTATTTACATAGCGACTGCTCGGGTGGGTAGAATTAAGACAGATTCGGTGTTTCCCCTTTCTGTGGGTTTGCATCATTGAGTGTCTAAATGGCAAGTATCATTTTTTTATGATAATAGAAAGAAGCATGCAAGTTAAAAACACAGGAAACAGTTCCCCTGAGCATAATCAGACAGGCAAAATGTTAGTCTTCCTTCTGCCTCCTGCCACAGCTCTCCTAGAACAAGCCAGAGATGAAAAAAGTGCAGAAGAAGAAAATGCCATTTTATTTTTTAATTTAAATGGAGTGGTCAGAATAGCAGTGACATGGGCAATCTGCAGTTTCATCAGCAACCCAGAGCGGCTCGATTTGAAAAGCAAGTACTGATTAGCTTAATGGGAGGCCAAGCTGAGCTCCCTGCAGAGTCCCCTGCAGGGCCAAGTCTTGCAAAAACAGGGAGGCAGAGGCAGGAAGGCTGGGGAAAGTCACACTCTGAGAAGTTATTTATAAAACGCCAAGTGAGAATTTGAGTCTCTAATTAGAGAACCTATTTAAATCCTCCTCTTTGAACTTGCAAAGATTGGTTATTTAAACACATTATTCAATATTTATCTTCCCGACTGAAAGCAACATGTTCCTCCCCATGTCTGGATAATATCATACCGTCCCCACTACTACAGCCCTTATTGTGTGTGTTTTACACTGTAACATCATTATAATTGCTGTATTAATATCTGCCCCCTTTGCTGAAGGAAACTGCTTGAGGATAGGGACTTTTTCTTCTTTACATTTGAATTGCCAAGAATGACTGCCAACATTTGTTGAATTACAAAAGGTCCTATCATTCTTTTTTTCATTTTTCATTTATTGTGTGTCTACTTTGTAAATGATTGCTATTTTTATAAATAAAGTTTTATTGGAACACATCATGTTTTTTTTTTTTGTACTAGGATTGAACCCAGAGGCATTCTACCTCTGAGCTATATCTCCAGCCCTTTTTTATGTTTTTATTTTAAATCAGGTTCTCACTAAGTTGCTGAGAGTCTTGCTAAGTGCTGAGGCTGGCCTCAAAACTGTGATCCTCCTGTCTCAGCACCAGGATTATAGTTGTATACCATCATGCCTGGCTATAAGTACTTACTATATAGTACACACAGTTCCATGAGCTGATGAAAGAGCCATTGATAAAACCTAACAAAAGCTCTGCCATGATGGAGTTTACATTCTAACTGAGAAAGATTGTAAACTGGTAAATATATATATATATGGCAATCAATGTAGGAAATGTTGGGGGTCCTGGATATAATTTTAAACAGCATAACTAGGACATTGTGTTAACTTTTCCTCACTGTAACTGAAACACCTGACAAGAATAACTTAGCGGAAAGGTTTGTTGTGATCACAGTTTCAGAGTTTCAGTCCAGGGTCAGCCAACCCCAATACAGAAGTCATGGCAGCCTGGCCTTGGCGGAGGAAAGCCGCTCAGTTCACAACAGCTGAGAAGCAGAGTGTCTGCAAGGCCACGCCCCCAGCCCTTCCTCCAGCCACGCCCACCTGCCTACAGTTACCGCCCAGTAGAGTACGTCCATTCAAATTATTAACCCATCCGTGGATTCATTCATGATGAGGAGAGAGCCCTCGGGATTCAGCCATTGCACCTCTGAACATGGCTACATTGCCAACACATGCCAGACATAAACTGTAGCCGGCAGGCTTTGCTGAGAAGGCAGGGAGAGGTGGACCATGAAATACCAGAGGGGAAAACATGAAAAGCAGAGTAAAGGGAAAACACAAAAGCTCTGGGACCTGAGCAGATCTGCTATTCCAGGATGAGGAAGAAGCCCGTTATAGGTGGAACAGAAATATCAGGAACAAGGAATGTAGTAGGAGATGAGAGCAGAGGCGTGACAAGGAATATTTTATGTCTGTTGTCAACCACTGTAAGGACTTACATTTATATGAAATAAGACACCTAAGTATGCTTTGAAATCAGCCACATGAAAGAATGATGTAGCTTAATACTAAGGGTGGAGTGAGAGGAATTTTGAGTGGAGGAAGCTCTAATATGATTTGTGTTTCTAAAGGATTCTACTCTCATATATGTTGAGAGAATCCAAGGTACAAGCACAGAAGGAAAACTCAATGGAGGCTATTTTGTTAAATAGGGGAGTCTTGATTCCAGCTAGGACAGGGTTATAGCTGTGAAAGGTGGTAAAAATTCTTCAGTTTTTAGGTATTCAGTCATGTACCACTCAAGGGGACATGTTCTGAGAAATGAATCCTCAGGAGATTGTGTTATGTGAGCATCATAAAGTGTTGCATAAACTTGCACAAACTGAGACAGCTAAGATGTCGTTAGGCAATGGGAACTTTCAGTGGGACCATCATCATACACTCAGTAATACTGTTGACCAAAATATCCTTCCATGGAGCATGACTGTATTTGTAAGTTAGGTTCAACAGAGTTTACTGACAATTAGATATAGTAAAAACAGGAGGAAATCCAACACAAGAGACAAAACTCTGAGGTGGTGAGATAGAAAGAGGCAGAGGATGGTGAGGAGAGGAAGACCACCTAGTACTGGCATTACCAATAACTAATTACTTTTGGCTTGCAACAAATTGCTTAATATTTTCTGGGGAAAAACATTTTTGAATGCTTGTTCTGTTTCATAAAATATTCAATAATTCCACCTACGTTAAATATTTTAACACTTATACCAACCCTGTGAAGTAGGTGGTGTTATTTTATTTACAGTTGGAAAACAAGTACAAAGAGATTAAGTAATATAGTTGCGATCTCAGAGCTGATATTTTACACAGGATTAAAAACTGTGTCTTCTAGACACATTAAATGATATTTGATTTTGATACTGTTTCTTTATTTGATATTTTTCATTGAAATAACACACACACACACACACACACACACACACACACACGTAACAAAAATAGGCTTACATCTCCATCTAGTGGCATTACTAAAAATCTCAGTCTACAATGGAATACATACAGTGGCGGCGTTCAGTGTTTGTATAAGACGGTTAAATACTTAAAGGAGCTAGAGGTGTTATTAGAAACATATGAACGAGGGCAGTGGTCAAAGAAATGAAACTAAAGATTAAATAAAAGGCTCTTTCAGTGCTCAAATTCTCTTCAGCTTAAGCATTGCCTTTATTCTTAGCACCCACCAGTAGGTTAAAGTTTTTTCTTGCCACTTTCATTTATTCACTTATTTATTCTTTCATTTGTTTACATATTCATTTACATATTATACATTATACACATTTTATACACCCATCCCTGTCCTAGAGCTAGATGCCAAATTTAGAAAAAAAAATTGTTTGAAAGTACATGTCCTGATAGATGTTAGGGGAAAATGTATACATGTGGTGCAAAGATAGAGCAGTGGTGCAAATAGCCAGCTTAGGACTAGGGGAAGGCTCCTGTAACAGGTGATGGTCCTAATGTTCACTTCCCATTAGGATAAAAGTATACTGAATTGGTCCATTTGCATTCAAGCATTCCATGCAGTGTTATCAGATTAAAGTGTCTAGAAATGTCATGTTAATGTATATGCTACATGCATCACCTTGCTGATGCATCATTAGTGGCTCCCTGTGACCTACATATCATAAGGAAAGAGGTCGGGGATCAGATGCTTAGTTTGAAGTTCAGGCTCCATCACTTACTTTCTGGGTTACATGGAGATGCCTAGTGACCTCTGTGTGCACAGATACCACCTCATACAGTGGGATGATCACTAATCCCCAACCTAATCCATAAGGCTGTTGTAATAAACTATTACAATTTTTTTCTAATCCTAATAATGTCTCTGGTAATAGTGAGGACTTTAGAGATATTTATGGTTATTATAATTATCACACTCTTCCGTCGCACCTGTTCAAATTCCCATTACTCAGGCCTTGCCTCCCCGCACTTACAGGGAGAGGGTGATAACTTGCATCTAAAGTCTCTCTAAAGCACTCAGATTTCAAATCAATTCGACATTGATGTAAATCTAGCCTGAATACTTACTACACACGTTCTACTCTTATCCAGTACACTGCCTTCTGTGTCCTTTAACATCATCAATATGATACCTTCTCAGGCTTTACCTGACCAACCCCATTCCATCTTTCAAAATTTAGCTCAAAACTACACATCCCATGAAACCTCATTTTATTGATACTATCTTTTTCTATTGAATTCTTACAATTCTCCCAATTGCAATGGTCTGTCTCATTTGGGCCCTTAATGGTATACTAGATTTCAGCATTTCTTTACATGTATACGTCCTGTTTTCCCATTGCAGTGATACTCAGTTTGAGCAAAGGAAGATACATCCATTCCCACACAAAATAATAGAAGAAACTCAGCGGAATAATTATACAAAACCCTCTCACCTAGGGTTTTCATATGTCCTCCATCCCAGCCCTATTAAAAAATAATTGCTTTGTGGCAACAATAGTAGTGTCAGTGTTTATACTTTTCATAAAGTATGTTAGAATATGAAAATGCTAAAACTGCTAAAGTATGTGATAAATACTTGGAATCCAGGGGTTACTTAGTATGGCACATAAATGCAATAGAGAATCTAGTTGAAAGAGTTAAGTAAATTGAGGATTTAGAAAATACTCACTTTGAGGGCATGCATGGTGACTCACGCTTATAATCTTAATATTTGTGAGGCTGAGACAGGAAGATGGAAGTTTCGTGGCCAGCCTCAACTACTTAGTGAGGATTTCCACAACTTAATGAGACTCTGTTTCAAAATAAAGAATAAAAATATGTCTTGGGGTATATCTCAGAGATACAGTATCCTTGGGCTCAATCCTCAGTGCCACAAAAAAAAAAAAAAGAAAGAAAGCAAAAGAAAATACTCACTTTCTAGATACCAAAATCACATTTCAACATTTTACAATTAAAAACTCATAATACTGAGTACAATTTATACAGAATAAAATACATACATTTTAACGTCATTTTATCATAATCCAAATAAAGATTTAGAGCATTACTAATACCTTCAGACTTTTTGTCTGGCCCTTAGCAGGCCATGTGTATGGAAAACAGCATGCAGTAAATATTAAATAACTTGAATCTCATTCTACAAACATTAATTGAGCTCCTTCTGCGTGCATGAGAACATCACCTCCACAAACTCAAATATTTTTCTCTGTTCATTGCTGTAACCCCAGCACATAAAGAGTACCTGGTTCAGAATAACACCTTAACAACCATTTAATAAAGGAATCAGAGATGGAGAATGGAGAATGACAAAAGATATCAAATGTATAAGCTCCATATCAGGAGAGATCACAGGATTCTTACACATAATTCAGGCTTACCCAGTGCAACTCAGGACAGTTATTAATTGCTCATTAAATGAACTGTATTGACCAGCCCTAGCAAAACATCAAGAATTTCTGTTGTAACAATTAGCACTTTGTGGATGAATGTTTTTATTTGCCAAAAATAAAACCTATAGCACAGATAAGATTTTGTTGGACTATGCTAAATAAAATTTATATTTATTACTATTGTGTTGTTATTCCAATAGAATTTAGTATGCCTTTTTGATATATTTAATTTGAATTCTATTGTTGAGCCACCTCAGAACTAAAATACCATTGCATTTCTTTTTTTTTTTTTTTTTTTTTTTTTTTTTTTTTTTTTTTTTTTTTTTTTTTTT
>PVLC010007332.1:0-63946 GCA_004027655.1 Graphiurus murinus | reverse complement strand
CTCTGAGCTATACCTCCTATTTTTTATTCTTTATTTTGAAACAGGGTCTCACTAAGTTTCGGAGGGCCTCACTAGGTAACTGAGGCTGGTCACGAACCTGGATCCTCTGGTCTCAGCTTCCCAAATGCTGGGATTACAAGCGTGCGCCACCACGCCCAGCTCTTCATTCCTTTTTATTGCCAAATAATACTCCTTGTGTGGTCATACCACATTTCTTTATCCATCCATCAGTTGGTGAACATTTGGTCCCGATCCTTTTTTGGTTGCTATGAATAATGCTGCCATGAACATTCATGTACAAGTTTTTCTGTGGATATATGTTTTCATATATCTTGGGTCTATATGTAGGAGGAGAATTGCTGAGGAGTATGGTAACTCTATGTTTATCACTTTGAAGTACTGCCAAACTGCTTTCCAAAGTGGCTGCATCATTTTTCATACCCATCAGCAATGTGCAAGGGTTCCAATTTCTCCATATTCTTACCAATATTTATTATTTTCTTTCTTTCAACAATACTTGGGATTAAACCCAGATCCTTGTGCATGCTAGGCAAGTGCTCTACCACTGAGCTACAACCTCAGCTACCAATTTATCCTTTTTTGATTAGAGTTGTCGCTGTCCTGATTGTCATTTGACTAATGACTAGTGATGCTGAACATTATTTCTTGTGTTTTTTAACCATTTATATAGATTCGTTGGAGAAATACCTATTCAAATCCTTTACCCAATTTTTTTTTTTTTTTTGTGGTATTGGGACGTGAACCCAGGGGTGCTCTACCACTGAGCTACACTCCCAGCCCTTTAAATTTTATTTTATCTTGAGCCAGGCCTGGTGACACATGCCCATAATCCCAGTACTTGGAAGGCTGAGACAAGAGGATAACAGGTTCAAGGCTAGCCTCAGCAACTTAGCGAGACCCTATTTCAAAACAAAAAATAGAAAGGACTGGGGTGGGAGGGAAGTGTAGCTCGAAAGTAGAATGTTCCTGGGCTTAATCCCCAGTATCACACCAAAAAAATATTATTTTATTTTGAGACAAGGTCTTGCTTAGTTACCAGACTGGCCTTGAATTTTTTTTTTTTTTTTTTTTTTTTTTTAGTACTGAGGATTAAACTCAGGGGCATTCTACCTCCAAGCTATACCCCCAGCCTAATTTTTTTTTTTTTTTTTTTGTGGTACTGGGGATTGAACCCAGGGGCATTCTATCTCCGAGCTACACCCCCCAGTCATTTTTTTTTTTTCGGCACTGGGGATTGAACTCAGGTGCATTCTACCTCCGAGCTACACCCCCAGCCCTATTTTTTTATTCTTTATTTTGAAACCGGGTCTCACTAAGTTGAGGAGTGCCTCACTGAGTAGCTGAGGCTGGCTGTGAACCCGGATCCTCCGGTCTCAGCCTCCCGAATGCTGGGATTACAAGCGTGCGCCACCACGCCCGGCTCCCAGTCATATTTTTTATTCTTTATTTTCAAATAAGGTCTCACTCAGTTGTGGAGGACCTCACTGAATTGCTGAGGCTGGCTGTGAACCTGCAATCCTCCTGTCTCAGCCTCCCAGGTACTGGGATTACAAACCACCATGCCTGGTTTGGCCTTTAACTTTCTTTCTTTCTTTATTTTTTTTTTGCGGTACTGGGGATTGAACTCAGGGGCATTCTACCTCCGAGCTATACCCCCAGCCCTATTTTTTATTCTTTATTTGAAACCGAGTCTCACTAAGTTGCGGAGTGCCTCACTAGGTAGCTGAGGCTGGCCGCGAACCCATATCTTCCGGTCTCAGCTTCCCAAATGCTGGGATTACAAGCGTGCGCCATCACGCTCGGCTTCCTGGCCTTTAACTTTCAATCCTCCTGCCTCAGCCTCCCAAGTAGCTGGGATTACAGGCATACAGAGACTATGCCGGTCTACATCCATTTTTTCTTCTAAGAGTTTTATAGTTTTAGCTCTTACATTTATGTCATTAGTCCATTTTGAGTTAATGTTTGTATATGGTATGATGTAGGGGCTCAATTTTATCCTTTATGTGTGGATCTAGTTGTCTCAGCATCATTCATGGAAAAAAAAAAGAGAGAGAGAGAGAGAGATTGTTCTTTCCCCATTTAATTGTCTGGCATCTTTGTGAAAAATCAATTGACTAGTTGGACACAGGGGCGCACACCTGTAATCCCAGCTACTCAGAAGATTAAGGCAGCAGAATCTCAAGTTCAAGGTCAGTCTGGACAATTTGGAGAAACCCTGTCTCAGAAAAGGAAAAAAAAAAAAAGGCTGGGGAAGTATCTCGGAGGTAGAATGATCCTGGGCTCAATCCCCAGTGTGCCTCCCCCCCAACCACCACCACAAAAAGAGAGAGAGAAAGAAAGAAAGAGAAAGGACTATGTTAAAGATTTATTTCTGGCTATTTTATTATATTCTGTCTTTTTCCATTGGCCTATATGTCTTATGCCAGTAAAAAAAAAAAAAAAAAAAAAACCAAGAAATTTGATGTAGTAGAAAGGGGAGAAGGTAGGCAGAACCAAGTTTGAGAGGCTGAAGGAGAGACATGATTGGAAGGAGACACAGGAATCTTCCCTGCTCTTTTTAAAAGCTTCTCAAGCCTATTCTTGGCTTAAATTTTTAGACTCTAAAAATGCATAAGCAGCCAATTTCTGACCTTGGGGATGAGCAGGAGGGCCTCTCGTTTCTGGAGAACTGAAATCAAGCGGTGGAATGGAACAAGGAGGCAGGCGAACAGGACTGATCCCTCTCTGGGTGACCCTTTCTAGCCTGAAGTCTTAGTTGGGGGCATCACTTGCAAATCTATGGAGGGGCAGTGCTCAGAGTCGTGCTCCCTCCCCCAGCCAGGTTTATCTGGAGATGGAAGACAGGTGACACCAACTGTCACCATTTTCCTTCTAGGTTGTGTCTAGAGATCAGAAACTGTCTACTTCTGTTATTTTAAATACCACATAAGCTTTAGTCAAAGAAACTTCTGCTTCCAAAGGTCATACCCTTGTCATTTTCTGCCTTTTCTTCCTCCCTTTCTTTCCTTTCCCTCTCCTTCTCCATCTTGTCCTTCCCTCCTTCCTTCTTGTCCTCCTCCTACTTTCTGCTTCCTCCTTCCTCTGTCGCCCCTTTCCTCCCTCCACTGCTCACACGATGTAACTACTCTCCTGAATTTGCTATAGATCATCCCTCCTCTTGTTTTTATATCTTTACTAACTAGTCAGAAACCCATTAAGAGTATTACATGGTATTTTGCCTATTTTTAAACTTTATATAAATGTGTCACATTATACATATTCTTCTGCAACTTGCCTTCTATTTTGGTCGATGCTATGTTTGTGGCATTTATCTGTCTTCACTGGTGCAGCTGGGGAATAACATCCCTTTGTTTCATTACAAGCCAATATACTTATCCATTTGTCCTGCTCAAAGTAGCCTCCCCAGAGTAGCCTTCCTTGACCTGAGCACTCATCTAACTAGCTAGCTGAGGCTGGCCTCGAACCCGGATCCTCCGGTCTCAGCCTCCCGAATGCTGGGATTACAAGCGTGCGCCACCACGCCCGGCTCTGAGCACTCATCTAAAAGAGATCTTTTTTTCTTTCTTTTTTCTCCTCTTCTTTCCCTCCCTCTCTCCCTTCCTTCCTTTTTCTTGAAATGGGGATCTTGTGCAGGTTTGAAGCCAGGCTCAGCAAGTAGTAAGAATCTCATTAGCCTAGCAAGACCCTGTTTCAAAATAATAAAATAAGGCCGGGTGTGATGGCGCATGCTTGGAATCTCAGTCCTTGGGAGGCTGAGACAGGAGGATCGCAGGTTTGTGGCCAGCTTCAGCTACTTAGTGAGGCCCTCTGCAACTTAGTGAGACCCTGTTTCCAAATAAGAAATAAAATCAGGTTGGGGGTATAGCTCAGAGGTAGAATGCCCTTAGTTTGAATCTTCAATAATACCACACACACGCTAAATAAACATAAAATAGGGATGGGGGTGTAGCTCGGAGGTAGAATGCCCCTGGGTTCAATCTCCAGTACCACAAAAAAGAAAAAAGAAATGGGGATCTTGCTATGTAGCCCAGGCTGGACTAAAACGCCAGGGCTCAAGTGATCGTCCTGCCTCAACCTCTCCAGTAACTGGAATGACAGCTGCCCACCAAGCCTGTCTCTCTTCGTACTTTAAATAGAAATGCACGCTGAGGAAAACCACTACCTTTCAGAAGCAAATCAGGGCCCTGTTTACTCTGGCCCTAGCTCTCTTTCACTGGACAAGTATGTGCAAGAGACAGGAAAAGGTGGGTGGAGCCTGCAAGACCAGGATGCAGGTCTTGGGGTGGGGGGAGTTGTCACCCATTGGAGGAGCCTCACAACCTACCAGGGTGAGCATGCCTCAATACTGCTGCCAAGCAGCTCACATGTGGGGACAGCCCCCTAGCAGCGGGACTTCTCGAATGTGTTGTCACCAGCAGCTTAGTTCCACAGCCAGCTGCAGAGATATCGTGAGGACCCTCCCATTCAGGTGAAGGCCTGGTTGATGAATTCACTGTCAAAACTCCTGTTTTTTTTTTTTTTTTTTTGCGGTACTGGGGATTGAACTCAGGGGCATTCTACCTCCGAGCTATACCCCCAGCCCTATTTTTTAATTCTTTATTTTGAAACCGAGTCTCACTAAGCTGTGGAGTGCCTCACTAGGTAGCTGAGGCTGGCCGCGAACCCGGATCCTCCGGTCTCAGCCTTCCGAATGCTGGGATTACAAGCGTGCGCCATCACACCCGGCTCAAAACTCCTTCTGTTTGTCTGAACCCAAGGTTTCTGGGAAGGAGGGTGACTTCAGACTCTGAATTCTGCTTTGGGGAGGGGTGTCAAACCTCTTGGGCCTTCTATTTTTTTGTTTTGTTTTTTCTTTTTCATAACCTTTCAGAAAAGGGAGAAGATGAACAAAATAGTAAGTGGTTGGTTGATTGCAATGCTGGGGATGGAACCCAGGGCCTCAGGATGTCGGTAAGTGCTCTACCACTGAGCCACATCCCTAGCCCTCAGACTGTTTGCAGTGCTTCTCATAACTGCTTCCTTAGAGAAGAATAAAAGTTAAAGTGTTTCCTACTGAGGGCTAGAGGTGTAGCTCAGTGTTAGAGTACTTGCCTGGCATGCACGAGGCTCTGGGGTCCATCCTGTGTTAGCCTGCTTTTCGTTACTGTGACACATACCCAAGAAAAACAATTTAAAGGAGGATAGATATATTTTGGCTCACAGTTCAGAGGTCTCAGTCCACAGTTGATTGGCTCCAGTGCTCTGGACCTGAAGAAAGGCAGAGCATCATGGCAAAAGGGTGTGGGAGCAAAGCTGTTCACCTCATGGTAAACAGAAAGCAAAGAGAGAAAGGAGCCAGGGACAAGAAATACCTTTCTCAAGGCAGGCATGGTAGCACATGCTTGTAATCCCAGTACTTGGGAGGTTGAGACTGGAGGATCCAGGTTCACGGCTAGCGTCAGCTACTTAGTGAGGCATTCTGCAACTTAGTGAGACCCTGATTCATAATAAAGAATAAAATAGGACTGGGACTGTAGCTCAGAGGTAGAATGTCCCTGGGTTCAATCCCCAGTACCACACATACGCGCGCGTGCGCGCGCGCACACACACACACACACACACACACACACACACACACACGCACATACGCGCGTGCGCACACACACACACTAAAAAAAGAAAAAGAAAAGAAATAACCTTTCCCAGCCGAGTATGGTGGTGGTACACACCTGTAATCCCAGTACTTGGGAAACTAAGACAGGAGGATTGAATGTTCGAGGTCAGCCTTAGCACTGTAGCGAGATCCTTAGCAACTTAGTGAGACCCTGTCTTAAATTACAAAATAGGACTGAGAGTACAGCTCAGAGGTAGAATGCCCCACGGTTCAGCCTCCAGAGCCAGAAAGGAAGAAAGGAAGAAAAGAAGAAAGGAAGAGAGGAAGAAAGAAAGAAAGAAGAAAGGAAGGAAGGAAAGAAAGAGGACACATCCCCAGTGACCTACTTTCTCCAACCATGCCCCACCTGCCTTCAGTTCCATGAATCCATTGATGAAGAGAGAGCCTCATGATCCAAGCACTCCCCCAAAGCGCCACCTCTGAACCTTGCAGCTCTGGGGACCAGGTCTTCAACACAAGAACTTTGGCGGGACATTCCAGATCCGAACCATAATACATCCCCACCACTGCAAAAAAAAAAAAAAAGAAAGAAAAACAAATTCTGACATGGAAGAGTTTAAGGTACACTTTGCCTAGATTCCCCAATTATTATTTTTCCACACTTTATTATCTGTGTCTATTTTTTTTTTCTGAACCATTTGGCAGTAAATTACAGAAATCATGATAATTCAGTCCTGGACACCCTACTATACATCTCCCAAGAATAAGAACATTCTCGTACATAACCACAATACCATTATCACTCCTAAGAAAATTAACATTTATTCAATAATACCCTCTACTTTATAGTCTTTATTTCAATTTTCCCATTGACCATAGTGATAAAAACCACATCAGTAAAGTCAGGAGGAACTTTTGGGTTGTGAGAGAACCTATGTCTCTTCTTTCCTTCCTCTCTTTCTTTCTTTCTTCCATTGGAGATTCAACCCAGGGACTTTCTATCTCTGAGTTACACCCCCAGCCCCTTTTTTCTAATTTTTTTATTTTGAAATAGGGTGAGGCATGCTGGTTTTCAACCTGCAATCCTCCAGTGTCAGCCTCCCCAAGTACTGACTGGTATTATAGGCATGAGCCACCATGCTTGGCTACCCCCAATACTTTTGTTTTTTTGTACTGAGGATTGAATCCAGGGATGTTCTACCTCGGAGTCAGACTCTCAGCCCTATTTTATTGTTTATTTGGAAACAGGTCTCACTAAGTTGCTGAGATTGGCCTTGAAACTGTGATTCTCTTGTCTCAGCCTCCCAAGTACTGGGATTAAAAGCATGCACCACCACATCCAGCTCTCCCCAGCCATTTTCATATTGATTGATTGATTGATACTAGGGATTGAACCCAGGGCATTCTACCTCCGAGCTACACCATAGCCCCATTTTATTTTTTAGCTTGAAACAGGATCTCACTAAGTTACCATGCACTGGTTTTGAACCTGCAATCTTCCTATCTCAGCCTCCCACATACTGGAATTACAGGCATGCACCACCACACGCAGCCCTTTTTATTTTTATTTTAGTATTTATTTATTTATTTATTTATTTATTTATTTATTTATTTATTTATTTATTTATTTTGCAGTACTGGGAATTTAACCCGCGGGCATTCTACCTCCAGGCTACCTCCCCAGCCCTAATTTTTGTTCTTTATTATTATTATTATTATTATTATTATTATTTTGCAGTGCTGGAGATTGAACCCAGGGGCATTCTACCTCCGAGCTACACTCCCAGCCCTATTTTTTATTCTTTATTTTGAAACTGGGTCTCACTAAGTTGCGGAGTGCCTCACTAGGTAGCCGAGGCTGGCCGCGAACCCGGATCCTCTGGTCTCAGCCTCCCAAATGCTGGGATTACAAGCGTGCGCCACCACGCCCGGCCTTATTTTTATTTTTGAGACAGAGTTTCAATAAGTTCTCCAAGCTGTCCTTAAATTTGCAATCCTCTAGCCTCAGCCACCTGAGTTGCTGGGATGATAGGTGGTGTCATGGTACTCAATTTGTGAGGAAACTTTTCTAATGGAAATGTGAGATTCTTCATAGGGGGCATGGGTGTAAATTTGCCAAAACTGAGAAACAGACACTAAAAATGGGTGTCTTTTATTATATATAAATTATATAAGATTGATTTTTAAAATGTCCACAGTAGTCCCATCGTGACTTGTAACTCTCTTTTCTCTTGATCTAGGACTCTATGAAGGTTTATGCATTGCATTTGGTTGTCTTGTCTCTTCAATCTTCTCTGATCTAGGACATTCCCTCCTGCTTATTTTGTTTCTCATGACATTGATTTTTAAAAAAGAAAAAGAGCCAAGGCAGTTGTCTTGCAGAATGTCCCACATTCTGGGTTTGTTGCCTCATGATTGGATTCAGGTCACAGCGTTTTGACAAGAATGCTGTAGAAGCAATGCTGGGTCTCTCTTATTTGTCACCTTAGGAGACATATGGAGCCTATTTGGGCCACTATTGGCCAGGCGCATCTTGTGCGTTTCTTGCTACAGACACAGGTCAGCCATTTTTTTAAACAGCTCCTGGTTCTTGACATGGAGAATGGCATTTAGAAACCAAGAACTTGGTGCTAAATGTGCTCATTGCTAGCAGGCTGTCAGTGTTTCCTAGGATCTTTTAGTGGACGGAGCTTGGAAATCCACATTTTATTTGCTTAAGTCTCAACTTGACAATTCATATCCAATATCATAAGCTTTTTCCCTTCCCTACATTCCATATTTCTATGTCTCTTCTCACACAGTAGTTACAATTTCCATTACATTTAGCATTTGCTCTATCTTACAATGTATACAAGACTTCTAGAATTACAACACAAGTCCTACTACAAGAGATCTACTGAGTAAAGTTCAAGGTATCTGTGTCGTTATTTGGTTCCTGGAATATATTTCAGTAAGGATTTACACTTGAGTACTATGTTCAGAACTTATTTAAGCTAATTCTTTCTTTGTGTGGTAATGTTATCAATGTGGTATAAAGTTTCATTGGTACCTGTTTATATACGAATTCAGTATTTGCCTTTAATCATCTATTTTTATTTAACTTTTTAAAAATTGTTTAAACAGCTGGGCATGGTGGTGCACACTTGTAATCCCAGTACTTGGGAGGCTAAGACAGGAGGATCTGGGTTCACAGCCAGCCTCAGCTACCTAGTGAGGTATTCTGCAACTTAGTGAGACCCTGTTTCAAAATAAAGAATAAAAAATAGGGGTGGATGTGTAGCTCAGAGGCAGAATGCCCCTGGGTTCAATCCTCAGTACCACAAAAAAAAAAAAAAAAAAAAAAATCGCTTAAACATTTGCATGGTTCAAAAGTAAAAACAGAATAAATAGACATACATAGAGAAATCTGAGCACTGGGGTACTGTAGCAAGTGATACAGCACTTCCCTCACATGCCCAAGGCTCTGGGTTCCATCCTCAAACCCCTACAAACCTGGTTTGCAGGAACTTGCAAATTGCTTCACTGTGTTGCCCAGGGGGGCCCCAAACTTCTGGGCTCAAGTGATCCTCCTGCCTCAGCCTTCCTAGTAGCTGGGACTATATAGGTGTGGCACTGTGCAGCGCTCTAGAACGTGTGTGTGTGTGTGTGTGTGTGTGTGTGTGTGTGTGTGTGTGTGTGTGATGCTGGGGATGGAACCGAGGGCCTCCCACATGCTAGGCAAGTGCTCTATTGCTGAGCCACACTCTCAGCCCTCTTCATTTTTAAAAATGTGGCTACTAAGCTGGGCCCAGGCTTGTAATCCCAGTACTTGGGAGACTGAGACAGGAGGCGCTCAGGTTCCGGGACATTCTCAGCAAGTAGTGAGACTGTTACCAACCTAGTAAGACCCTGTTTCAAAATAAAAATAAAATAGGACTAGGGATGTAGCTTGGAGGTAGAAGGTCCCTAGGTTCAATCCCCAGATCCCCAGTGAGAGAGAGAGAGAGAGAGAGAGAGAGAGAGAGAGAGAGAGAGAGAGAGAGAGAAATGCAGCTACTAGAAAAAAAAAATTTTTTGTGCCAGGGATTGAATCCAGGAGCATTGTACTGAACTACATCCTCAGTCTTTTTATTTTGGAACAGGGTCTCCTTCGATCCTCCTGTTTCAGCCTCTCAAGTTTAGTGAGTATGCCCTACACCTGGCTAGAAAATTTTAAATCCATGCGTGGCTGATATTTTTCTAGTGGACCGCACTGCTATAGAGGCTTGATCATTTTCAAGATCAAGTTTTTGGTCATTCTATCATTTGTTCTTTCTTGGCTGGAATACTTCTGTAAAGACAAACGTATCCATTCATATAAGACAGGCAGGGCAAATATAATCTCCTTTATGCCGGGTTTCAAGAGGTGAGGTTTCCCTCTATGTCCTCTGTCCTCTGAAGGGGCTCAATGAGTTTATTTTGCATAGCATGTGACCTCATGGAAGGAAATTATTCAGTGTTCATATTCACTGCAGTCATCCTCATTGATGTGCAAAGTGGCCCATATTGATTCACTGGGGGCCTTTCCAAGCAGGCTTCGGAGATTTAGTTTAGTTTTGTTTTTTGCAGTACTAGGATTGAACCCAGGAGCATTCTACCTACAAGCTACACCCCCAGACCTATTTTTTATTCTTTATTTTGAAACAGGGTCTCACTAAGTTGCAGAGGGCCTCACTAAGTAGCTGAGGCTGGCCTTGAACCTGTGATCCTCCTGTCTCAGCCTTCCAAGTACTGGGATTACAAGTGTGTGCCACCACACCTGGCTGGTTTTTTAGTTGTTATTGTTTTTAATAGATCCCTGCTGGCCTAACCATGTACAGCTACACACCCCTCCAATGTTCCTTTCACCCAAACTGGAATCAACCATTCCTCAAAGGAGCCTGTTGTTTTCAGTGGGAAAGGGTGCTTAGAAACCACAGTCTGAGATCTGGTGGTGCTCATTTCTATCAGTCACTGTTTATAGGCTTCTTCAGTGGAAATAAAAGCTTTCCTAAGATAAAATGTATCACCAGCTCCTTCCTCCCTCCCTTCCTTTCTTTCTTCCTTGTGCTGGTAAGCATTCTACCACTGAGCAATATCCCTAGCCCTCATAGTGATATTTCTTATTCAACTCTAATACTACATATTTTTGTCTAATCTCATCAGTCCTATATTGTCATCTCCTTTCTCCCATGTTGAAAATCCTAGTTATCAATACCAACATGATTTCTTTTAGCTTTATCTCACAACAGGACTCAAAATAACAATATTGACACTATCTCCAAGGATAGGATTACTGGAAACACTTTCAAATATTTCTATACTTCTGTCCTTAGGGAGAGTACACAGAAGATTATATACTTTTTTATTTTGTCCTAAAGTCACTTGAAATAGCTTCTCTCTGTATAGTTATGCTACCAACTGGATACATAGGTTTATTATTTCCATTTCACTTTTTGATTTATAGAAATTGCTTGTGGTTTATAATTATGGTCCCCAATCTATTCTCTGGGAACATTCAGAGAAGCAGAGCTTCCATCCCTTTCCCTTCTTTCCCCAGGGTGACTATTTTTTTTAAAGCCTGTTAATGGGTGTGCTTTTTGCCCAGCATGGTGGGGCACACATGTAATTCTAGTACTTGGGAAGCTGAGACAGAAGGATCACAGGCTCAAAGCCAGCTTCAGCAACTTAGTGAGACCCTCAGGAACTTAGTGAGATTGTTTAAAAAAAAAAACATAAAGCAGATAGGTGTCTATGCTTAAACTCAAACCATACATACTCTCCTTCACTTTATTTGATAATAGCTGTATTATCACTCTGAAGCAAACTTATAAACTTCTTACTTTTATTTTTGTTACTGGGGATTGAACCCAGGGGTATTCTACCTCTGAGCTACACCCCAGCCCTATTTCTTTATTGTGAAATAGGGTCTCACTAAGATGCAGAATGCCTCACTAAGTAGCTGAGGCTGGCGGCGAACCTGCGATCCTCCTGTCTCAGCCTCCCAAGTACTGGGATTATAAGCATGTGCCACCACATCCAGCTTATTTTTTATTTTGAAACGGGGTCTTGCTAAAAGTTGCTGAGGCTACAATAGAACCTGCTATCTTCCTGTCTCAGCTTCGCAAGTATTGGGATTATAGGCACGGGCCACCAAATCCAGCTTCGTTTTTTAAAATAAAGCAGATAGGTGTATATGCTTAAACTCAAACCATACATACTTTCCTTCGCTTTTTTTATTTGATGGTAATAGCTGTATTATCACTCCGAAGCAATTTCGAGAACTACCCCTCAATTCTCAGTTGCATAGGACACTCATTGTTAATTCAACTGGTGCCTGACTAATGAAGGTTTGGGTGTTCTCACTCTTTTGCTGTTAAAACTATTAGGCCAATTTTGAAAAAACAGGAAAACAAGGCTGAGAGGGTAAGTAATTTGCCCAAGTTCACACAGATGGTAAGCATACTAATTAGATTTGATTTGGCTGTAGTAGGAAAACTCAAAAGAACAGTGACTTCAACCTAAGTTTATTTCTTTGAAACATTGAAAGCAGGCAGGGCAGGTAGAGTGGCTCAGTTCCACTTCCTCCTTCACCTTTCTTGTTCTACACCATATAGCCCAAAATGACTGCTTTAGACACAGTTCTTACAACTGCCTTCTAGCCAGGAGGAGGGAGGAGAGAAAAAGAAAGGCATATCTTTGACTCTCAGGAAACCCTTCAGAAGTTGAACAAACCACTTCTGCTCTCTCCCAGCACCCATGTATAAGTCTGTGAATTCTACACTGATGGGGAGTTCCTTTACACCCGAAGCAGGAGGGCAAAGGACTCCTCTTCTACAACCTTGGTGAGTTCTTCTCAACCCACAGTGAGCTTTTACACCCAGTGTGATGTCATCTCTGCTGCTAATCCCCCCTACACCTGTGAGCTGTCTGCCCTAGTGTGCTCTCCTGCTTGGCCTACTTCCACCCGCAAGGCGAGCTTCGCCAGAGCTCTTCAACATCCCTTACAACTTACACCCATGGTGGCTCTGCACTGGTGATGAGTGCCACAATGCCCAGGGAGGTCTTCCCCATACCTGCGGCCCCTTGCTTCCTTGGGGAGCCCCTCTACACTCCAACTTTACTCAGCCATGGTGATCTCATTCACATCCCCTGCTGGTTCTTTCATGCTCCTGTTTCCAACCACCCTGAAGGTTCTGGAGTTGGTGGTGTGTCTACCATCTCCTCCAACTGTGCGAACCACAACCTTCCATGCCTCCGACACCAAGCTCAGTACTCCTCCGCACCCCTAATCTTGTGGTGCCCAGATGCTTTCTTGGCTTAATAGAAAGACCTTCATCCAAGATGGAAACCTCCCTTGGTCTTGGGACCTTCCCTTTTCCTCCAACCCAACTACAAAGAACTGAATGCTTTTGGGGTTTTATTTTTAAAATTTGAGCTCTAAACCAGGCGTGATGCTTGTAATCCCAGTACTTGGGAGGCTGAGGCTGGAGGATTCGGGTTCACGGCCAGCCTCAGCTACTTAGTGAGGCCCTCCACAACTTACTGAGACCCTGTTTCAAAATCAAGAATAAAAAATAGAGCTGGGGGTGTAGCTCAGAGGTAGATATCCCTGGATTCAATCCCCAGTACAGCAAGAGAAAAAAAAAATTGAGCTCTAAAGCCAAGTGTGGTGGTGCACACTTGTAATCTCATTACTTGGGAGGCTGAGATAGGAGGATTGCAGGTTCACAGCCAGCCTCAGCAACCTCGTGAGGCCCTCAGCAACTTAGCAAGACCCCGTTCCCAAATAAAAAAATACAATAGGGCTGGGGTGTAGCTTGGAAGTAGAATACCCCTGGGTTCAATCCCTAGTACTGAAAAAAAAAAAAAAAAAAAGT
Organism: Graphiurus murinus; assembly: GCA_004027655.1. Lineage (NCBI taxonomy): Eukaryota > Metazoa > Chordata > Mammalia > Rodentia > Gliridae > Graphiurus > Graphiurus murinus. The sequence continues at coordinate 50,455 of PVLC010007332.1, read as the reverse complement.
AATAGGACTTCAGGTGTAGTTTAGAAGTAGAACACCATTGGATTAGATCCCCAGTACCACACACACACCAAATCAGATTAAAAAAAAAAAAAACTTTGGCTACCTTTCGTTTTTAGCATGCATTCCAAATTTCATTTAATACCCCATCCCTTGAGAAAAGGCTCTTTCATTCCACAAGGAGTTATCTGACCACATCAATTTCTTAATTCCAAACCATGCTGCGGCTTTTCTTGCCTGTCAGGCCACTATGTTTGCTGTCCTCCTCTCTTTCCACATACTTCAAGACAATTAACACACACAGTGTGCTCATAGCCATTTCCCTGACCCAGCCACCCCCTTGTGCCTTGGCATTCTCAGTTTTCAGTGGAGAGATGGCAAAGCACTCAGGGCTTCTGAACACAAATGGATGTGACATGATGACTCAGATGTTTACATTGTCTTTGGAAGGGCTGGAGGAACGAGTCAGGGACAACTCTGGGATCCCAGGGTTTAAGAACAATCTGCTGAGGCTGTCACCCAGGGACTGGAAAGTTGCCACTGCCACAACCACTACTAAGACCAGAGGCTGGTGCTGAAGGCATGCTCTACCACTAAACTACACCTCCAGTCCCAATCCTCTCATCAGCAGCCTTTACATCAAGAAGGGGCCTCTACTTCATACTGCCTTCCTAGCACAGGCACTCTGAAACCTAGCTGCAAGGGAGCCAAGTAGCTTTCAACTTTCTAGCCTCTGGGGTGAAGAACAGGTGTTAAAGGCATGTAGGACTGAAATCAAATGTTACCTAAGAATGCCCAAAGCAGATACTTCTGGAAAAAAGGTAAAAGCTATAAAAAGGCCGAGGCCAAGTACTTGAGGAAGAGCAATGACACAACAAATGTGGGGTTGTAGGAACAAGCTCTCCTAAAGATCAGGGTTAGCAATGATGTGGAGCAGTAGGTCAAGGCCAAAGGCAATGCAATAGCCCACCAGGGCATTGAAGGAGACCAGGAAGAGAAGAATCGAAGAGACAGAGATGTCTAAGAACTGAGCTCTTAAAATAGGATTCCAAATCACATTCTAAGTATCATTCCTTTGAAATCTTACAGGTTGGTTTTGTTTATAGAGACTATAAATTGTTGAAAGGGAATTTATCACCAGCATCATTTAAAAAAAAAAAACTGACAATTATGCCTTAGGAATACATAGAACACAAGGTACTTCAATTTTCTCCTTTCCTCAAGTTTTATTGCCTTTTAAGAAAATTTTTGTAAAATATAAATACAAAGGCAGAGAATTTACTTACAAAGTTAAAACACAGATTTCAAACATAAACACACAATTCAGAAAATTTTAGTTTATGTACATCTTCAAGCAACCTCAACATATTATGTTAGTTTTCAATATTTTACAGGGTACAGAAAAAAATAGCTCAAAGTCTTCTTTAAATAAGAGCATAAAATGTTTAAACATATAAACAATCCGGTTTGATGCGTGAAAACTAATTTCACAGCTTTTAAATTATGATAAAAAAGTTTCATACAATTAGTTGTTGTGTGTGGATATGGTTTGAATTTATATTACACACTACTGGATTACATCCAATAGTATTTACCTGGCTGGAGCAGGTACTCTGTAAACAAAACATAAAGGTTCAACATCACCAAGTGCCTTCACAGAATTCGCTCCCCCAAACCAACCACACTATTCTGACCACATGTGACACAGTTATGGCCTCCGTCACCAGAGCTTTGTATGAAATTAAGTCAAAGTGTGGAGCTCCTTTTCATTTTTTTTTCTCCTTAAAAAAGAACAGAAAGGAAACAAATGTTCCAAGTAAAAACAAACATACATCTCAAAGCATGTGTGCACTGAAAAGTAAAGAAACATTATAACAATTTCATAAAAACCGACTTAAAAGTTTAAAAAGAAAAGAACAGGTTTCTAAGTCCTTCTGACTGGAGTAATTTCTCTTATATAAAGAAGAGATATTTTCATATGTAATAGTGTCCTTTCTTTACAGAAATAGTCGTATTATGACACATATGCACAAGGATTAACACTATAACACACTGTACACATCAGGTCTGGTGCGCTCACCAGAAGTCATCTGAGACCATGTCGCTGGGATGTAGCCACTCCACAGATGAGCCCAGCATTGTCTGGAGCTCATTTGTGAATTCCACCAGATCTAACAGCTCCTTGCTTTCCGGGTTGAAGGCTTCCAGGTCTTTGGAGCAAGAGAACAAGAGGCTTGCAGAAACCTGCCGGTAAAACTCTGCTTCTGCAATAGTGACGATTTCCACATTTGGAAAATTGCAGCGGAATATGCGGGAGGACATTTTCAATTTCTTCAGCACATCTGAAAGCAGTAGCCAGTTTCGTGGCCTACAAAATAGAAAGGCGAGTGGCTTGAGTTTCTGGAGAAATAAAAAAGCACTTCCAATTATTAACTACCATACCCTGACCCCCTGGACCAGTTCTTGGTGGGAGTACAGGCCAGTTACTTTCTATTTGATCCCCCCCGCCCCCACCTTTTCTCACCATACCTGTTCTCTGACCACTAGATCCCTCGAAGGGGAGGGAAAGCATCTACTTCTAGCAGTAGGAACTCATCTGCTTTTATAAAGAGAACTAGGGAGGACCACTGTTGATAGAAATTAACAGAGAGTCCTCCCCATTCAGCTCTGGCAGCAACTCAGCCCATGCCTCTTCAGTGGGGGAAGCACATCTGCATCCCAACCTCTTTGACCTTGTCTCTCCTCAGACTAATATGATGCTCACTAATAGCATGCTTCATCACAAACACAGAAGGCTGGCTTTCCTTTCCTTCTCCGCATTCTACCCCCATCCCTCACTCTTCCAGTGACACTTTTAAGAAGGTGTTATGTTCCTTATGTACACCCTGCCACACTTTATGATTTCTGTCACTGTTTATAATAGCATACATGTTTATAGCTTCAGAGCCTGAGGAGGATGTTACTCATTAAACACCTTTGTGAATACACAACAGGCAGTCTCCTGACATGTACATCCCAAGGGATTGGTTAGACATAGGCTCTAGACTGGATCTAACCATATTTGGTGGTCATGATCCCAAGTGTCATGTATAATGACTGTCCCATTCTTACATGAGAAGGTAGTATACCTCAAATACCTGGGAAAGGCCCCTATGGTGGTCTGTTGGGGTGGAGGTGGCTAGGAAGGACCCCTTTCCAAAGTGTTTAGTGACTGAAGTATCCAAGATGCTGACCCTTCCATGAAACTTTAGCCACTGACTTCAATGCTCTTTGGGCTCTGGAGTGACTTGAATCTTAGTGTTCAGATGATGGCAGTCTATATCATGCCATGCCTCACCCTGAACACCCTGAGCATAATTAAGCTGATAGTTAAGATGGACATAATTAAGCTGATAATTAAGGTCTTTCTGGAAAAGATCTACTGCATTATGTGAGGTTTGTGTACGTTTAGGAATTCACCACTCACACTTGTCTGCTTAAAGGGGTTTCTAACTCCTGTTTCCCCAGGAGCAGCTCCGCTAGTTTACAGTCACATGATAGCCACACTCACCCCTGAGCGACCGACACTTGAACGTTATAACATGGCAAGAGGGGGCTTTCTGAAAACTCAAATTCAAACACATCGCTGTAGGAATCATCTTCATCATCTTGGTCTTCCGGACCCGGGGGGTTTGCTAAAACATCATATCCACTTTCATCATCTGGTTCTGATATAGGGCAAATAAAGAGAGGAATCAGTAAGCTATAGCAAGATTTCAGCTATTGTTAAAAGGGGGGGGGGCTCTAAATAACAGGATTCCTTCCCATCTGAGTCCTGCTTCTAAGTGCCCACCACCCACCTCCCTCACCCACACCTGACAGAAATATTCTAACCCATTTGCTTCCCACTGAACTTAAAAGAACAAAGCTGCTCACCACACACAGAGCTGCCATAGAAGTCCCAACAGCCACTGGAGTCATCATCACTGCGACCCTGTAGGTCATTTAAATAATCTGCAGAGAATGGAGGAGGGGGAAAAAAGAAATAAAACTTACTGGTAAGAACAAATCCTGACCAAGTTGGGGGGCATAGTTCCTGTAAATCCACAATAGGCTGGCATGCCAGCTCCTGTCTGCCCCTTTGTGCACATCATTGATGCAAGTTTCTGGGGCCCTGTTCTCTGCAATACTTGGCTGAAACCTGTTCACCTGCTTGCCCACAAAACCAGAGACAGACTAGGAGCTAAGTGCTTTTTTGGCCTTTGTATGCAAAAATAAAGTAGTATTTTCTGTGTGTATTTCTTCTTTGATACACTGCTGCTTCTTCCAGTAAGTAAGTACAACTTAAGATAAACACGGGTGGGTTGCAAGAGAGTTAGTGGCATTCTTTGGCAGTTAGTGTCTCATAAGGAATTTAACTACAGGTGCCTGACACTCATGAAAACCTTGTGTTTCTGTTTTAGGAATCTTGTAATGCCTGGGGCTTAAAAGACAGGTTATCTTATGACCAAACACCACAAAACAATCTAAATAACTTCATGCATGGGAGGTTTGAGTCATTTCACTCAGCCTCATGATGTAAACCTAAGAGCCATACTTAAGTGAAAAATACAATTGCAGAAACTACAAATAGCTTTAGGAAACCTTTTAGAACTTTAGGGTGAAGAGATCAACTGGCTCACTAGAACGTCCTAGAACCATATAACCAAACACTGGCTGTCATAAAAAGTTTTAAAACTCCAGTCTAGCCAGGCGTGGTGACAACACGCTTGTAATCCCAGTGCTTGGGAGGCTGAGACAGGAGGATTGCAGGTTCGTGGCCAGCCTCAGCTACTTAGTGAGGCCCTCTGCAATGTAGGGAGACCCTGTTTCAAAATAAAGAATAAAAAAATAGGGCTGGGGGTGTAGCTTGGAGGTAGAATAACCCTGGGTTCAATCCCCAGTACTGCAAAACATACAAACAAAACCCTCTGACCTTTTTGGTCCTATCCAAATCTAAAAGTATCTAGTTTCAGCACATTCTTTTTCCTTTTCCTTTTGCAGGCTTGGGAAGAAACCCAGGGCCTCAAGCATGCCAGGCTCTACCATTGAGCGCTATGCCCAGCCCCGAACAAACTTTCTGATAAGACCATCCCTTAGACTTTGTCATACCTGTTAAAAACTTTTCCATAAGTTCGCTGTGGGTCATTTTCATGATGGTTCTACCTGAGTACGTAGCCAAAGTAGGGTCAGCACCATAGGAAAGAAGCAAGCGGACAATTTCCAGGTGATCATTCTCCACAGCATCATGCAGAGGCCTGGGAAGGGGGAACAATGATACTCAGACTGTGCACTGGGCACTGTTACACTTGCTTCCCAGGTAGTTCTGGTTAGTAACAGGTAAAACCGCATACATGTGTACCTCATATTCTGAACCTCTTTTCTGGGTGTAGTATTTCACCTAGGAGGTGTGTGATACCACCATTGCATAGGGAAACCAAGGCATGCTAAATGGCCCAAGGTCAAGAAAGGAATTACTGTCGTTTTGACACCTATCTCTTTGCAGAGCAGGTGAAAGAATTACCTCAGGCCTAATTCTCAAATGCAAATCTTTACTATTCCTAGGCTTACAGAGGATCTCAAGCCTAAAATGAAGATGTTTTCAATGACTTAAGAAGTGACAGACCATGTAAAAGGAACTTACTGAGGTAAGTTCACTGCAACAAGCAGTTATTATACGATGGGGTGAAGGGGGGAGATGACTCAAGAGCCTGACCCAGAACCTGTGATCAATCCTCAGGCTGAAACCGAAGGCCTGGTGGGTGTGTTCTCAGGGGGTACGGAGCCCTCCCACTGTGCCCAGGCCCTGTCTTGAGGGAATGCTATTTGGAAAATGTGCGAGACCAAAAACATTTCCATCTGGCTCTTTTTATGACTGTCCCAGGAACCCTAGTGCCTTGCCTCTTAGAATCGCCCCTCACACAACCAGGAAGATGCTTGCACTGACTCAAATCTGGGTCTCTGACCAATAAACTGAAGTCAAGGACAGAGTGAGGGCCAGGGCCTGGGATGTGGGTGGTGACAGCAGGTCTTGCGGAACCAGGAGGGAGGGGTAGTTAGCCTCATTCTTACTCCTGGGACTTCTAGTTCACATATATTTTAAATAGTGATTTCCTAGATAGTGATGAACAGTCCAGGGTCTTAAAAGGTGACAATCCTGATCATTCACACAGACCCTGAGATTTTCGGAAGTTTTTTTTTTGTCCATGGGATCACTGTAGGACTAGCCAAGATCAGGAGCTTTCCATCTAAATTTGCCAGAAAAGTCTATTTGATTCAATTCTCTCTGATTCAATTCAAGAAATGAATCAATTGAATTCACTCCTCATCTTTCTTCCCCGGGTTTCCACATACTCTGAAAGCCACTGCCTTTTCCTGTGTGCCAGGCTCAGAGCAAGATACACCACTGACCTGGTTCCGTCCTGGGCACTGCAGTTGACATCAGCGCCATATTCAAGAAGGTGTCGAACGATGTTGAGCCATCCCCTAGCACAAGCTTCATGGAGAGCACAGTAACCTGCGTTGTCACGATGATTCACATCACAGATCTTGTTCTCCAGGCAGTACAATACCACTTCCTATGGGGAGGGACAGGAAATGCCACCGGATCACCACACAATGACCTCACAAGGGAGACTTCTTCACAGCGTTCTAGACACACACATATACATACACACACACTCGGGCCTGAGAACCCACAGTGGCTCAGAAGCCTGTGGATGTCTTGGTGATGGGCAAATAAGTATGTGAGGGGCTTGGTGTCACCCAGGGCTCTGTAGGCTGGGGACTGTGAAACTTGGTCCTGTGGGAGTTATTCTTCAACTTCTTCAGCCTCCATTTCCTCCTCCAAAGGAGAATACAAGGGTCTATCAAGAGCTATTGAAGGGGTCCAGCAAGTAAAGAACCACAGAAACCTTTAGCCCAGTGCCAGGTATGGGAAGGACACACACTATAATCCCAGTACTTGAGAGGCTGAGACAGGAGGATCACAGGTTCTAAGCCAACCTCAACAAGGCCTGTTCAGAGGTTAAGTAGAGTTTCGTTAAGAGAAGAGTCTTTCCATGTATCAGACATCGGGAAATGACATAAAGAGCCAGGTGTGAAGGCACACATCTGTAATCCCAGTATTTGGGAGGCTGAGACAGGAGGATCAGAGGTTCAAGGCAAGTCTCAGCAATTTACTGAGACCTTGTTTCAAAATAAATAAGCCGGGCATGGTGGTGCACACATGTAATCCCAGTACTTAGGAGGCTGAGACAGGAGGATCATAGTTTCACCGTCAGCCTCAGCTAAGTACTTAATGAGGTACTCTGAAACTTAGTGAGACCCTGTTTCCAAATAAATAATTAAAAATAGGGCTGGGGGTGTAGCTTGGAGGTAGAATGCCCCGGGTTCAATCCCTAGTACCAATAAATAAATAAAATAGAGCTAGAGGTGTACCTGGGAGGTAGAATGCCTTTCGGTTCAATCCCCAGTACCAGGGAGAGGGAGAGGGAGAGGGAGAGAGAAATGGCACAGAGGATTGGGGTTCCATTTCCAGCATCGCAAAAACAAAACAAAACAAAACAAAAAAACCCAGAAACAAAAAAAGAAATGACATAAAGGTGTCAAATAACCCCACCTTCTTTCTTACTTTATTCTCTACCCCACTCAGGGCTGAATCAATATAATATTTTTGTATTTACTTAAGTTAATGACAGGAATCTGATAGACCACATACTGCAACCTACACATTTCAAGAACAAAATAAGACAAGCCTACCCTTCCCCCTCTGTAGAACATGTTCTGTGTCAACAGTTTGCATGAGAATCACTGTTATTATCTTACTTCTTTGGCATGTTAAAATATTAATATGAACCACTCCCAGTAAGCAGAGCAGTAATTTATTCAGTGTTTTATTACCTTGATTAAGAAAGTTTTCAAACACTTAGAATAGTATCTGCCACCAGAAAACAGGTTACACCGTTTTCCCACAAGTCATGCTCAGCACAGAGCTGTCAGGGTCTGACAATGGGGGGGAGGGCAAAGAGCACTCGAGTGGCCAGACACATGGTCCATTGCAGACGGGGCACATTTCCCTGGGTCCCAGAGGGCCACCCTTCGTGACAACTCTCAGGTAACTCAATCTGTTAGACCTAAAGTAAGGCTCATCCTGGCCACCCATAGACGTGAGGTGGGTTCTGAAAAACCTTTTATACACTTTTCTAAGTCAGGTCAGTTAAGGGTGAGCACTCGCTTGGGTGCCAATTAGAACATTTCAGATGCATCCCTGTCAACCCAAGGCTGCACACTGGTAAACCTGGTCATCCGTGCCCTGTTGCTTCAGGTTACCATGGCGGCTCCCTTCCAAAACAAGGGGAGGAAGAGAGAAGGCATGCCCACGGAAGCCTTTCTTCCTTCCCATCCTAACCTGCCAGAAAGCCCACAATCCCCCGAGCTCCCAGGCCACCTGCCCTGAGCACTGGTATCCAGGATACCGCATGAAGCCGCTGCTCTTTTAGCAGGCCCTCACTAGCCAGCCTCGAGTGGACGGCTGAAAGCTAATGAGCTGTGTGCCCCAGCCAGGGAGAAGCCCCGTCAGGTGACTCTGGGATCAGTTCTGAGCGCCACCGACTGCTGTGCACAGATCAATTTACTCGGATCCCGGCGGCCTGCCCGGTGTCCTCTCAACCCAGGGTTTATTTGTTCTGACAATTATGGCCTTCACCTGGAAACCTTCGTCGCTACTAGGGCTGATTTGAGGGAACCTAGAAATGAAAGGACGTCGACGCGGAAGAGCAAGTCAACTCTCTTCCTGGAGGATGGCAGGAAAGACAGCAGTAACCCAGCCCCACGCTTCGCCACTGTCCATCCTAACTCAACCATGTTGGGGCTGCTCCAGCGACCGAAGAGGGAAAGTGGGAGTGTTCTCATGCAACATGTGGGGAGATTGGGTAACCCCAGCTTCAATTGACATGAACTCCTAAACCTACCACTTGGCTCTTTTCTACCCATTCTGCTGGGAAGATTCAAAAGGCCCAGGCTAGGGGACTGTGTGATCCAGATGTGACCGGCATCCCTCGGACAGACCCTTTCGGTTGGGGTCAAGAGGGCTAATAGCACACTCCTAGCTGGCCTCTTGAGGATGGCAACCACTGTCTCCAACAGAGAGAACAGTGAAGACATTAGACAAGTGTGCCTATCCAATAGTTCTTGGTTTATTTTCTACACTAGAAAGGGGAGCGTTTGATTTTGTTTGGGAATGGGTGGGCTGCCCTTCAAACTGTTTTTGTTGGACAATTCTCTGTTAAGCGGCTATAAGCCCAATGCCATTAACCGCAAAACGTAACCATAAAGGCCATAAACCCGACATTGTTAATTAATTAAATGCCTCATTAACTTTTTTAAAAACATGATTTATTCAATTCATAGAAAATTTAACCATCACCACTAAATGCACAAGCATGTGGTCGCACACACTAGCATTCTAGCCTCAGAAACAGGAGCCTCCTTAGTGGGAGGGGAAGGTTCAAGTGGGCCTTTCAGGTGGGCAATTTAAGACAGATCTGAAGTGAGGTGTTTCTAAATCTCAAGGACCAGATTAACAGGAAAGAAAGTTCAGACAGCCATCTTATTGCTCCTGGTATCTTCAGCCAAGTAGGCAACAACGATAGCAAAGACGAACTTCTAGAAACCTCTCCCAAAGCTAGGTATTAAAAGATACCTTACTTGGGTTAAGCAAATTGTCCTTCCACTTTAAAAAAATTAAATCACTGTATCTGAACAGCCCATCATCCCAACATTTTAAATTCTGCCCAAGATTTCCCAGAAGGTTGGATTCTTGGTGAAAAGCTTTATCTAGTAGTTAAAACATTGGGCATCAAGACTGGTAACCTGTGAAATTTATGTATTAAAGTTTATATTTAGCCGGGCGTGGTGGTGCACGCTTGTAATCCCAGTACTTGGGAGGCTAAGACCGGAGGATCCGAGTTCGAGGCCAGCCTCAGCTACTTAGTGAGACCCTGTTTCAAAATAAAAGAATAAAAAAATAGGACTGGGGGGTTTGGCTCGGAGGTAAAATGCCCCTGGGTTCAATCCCCAGTACTGCAAAAAAAAAAAAAAAAAAAATTATATTTGAGGGAGGGAGGGAAAAAAATGGTACTCATACAAACATTCCCAAGGCCATCAAAGGCATGTTAGCCTGAGGAATATATAGATCAAGTGCTCCTTGGCCCAGGCCTGGGTCTACCGGCTGTATGAAAACCATTGCTTAGAGGACCCTGAAGGGGTGAGACTGGTGGAAATGATGCCAAGCCCAAAGGCTGCTAACCGGGGGATCGCCTGTGTCCACCTTGTACTCCTGGGTGCTGCTGCTCTCAGCCTGTGGGAATCCAACCGGCTGCCACTTGAATTTAACCCACGATTAACTGGGCTAATGACCAAATCCTTCTAAAGAGTTCTCTCCAAGATCATCCAGAGATCCCAGACATATTGGCACCAACAATGACACATATAACCCCAAACACCCTGCTAGTGCTTCAAAGGACTGTCCAGAAGTGAGGACTGACTTCCAAATTCCTGTCCAGGCAGCCATTACTCAGAGGTGGACTCCATCAAGTGGAGACCAGTGGTTTGGGTGATCCCCAGAAAGGGCTCAAGACGTGATGGACAGCAGTGGGATCAAGGTGTGGGGGCCAGGGGACCAGCCAGACCTGGAACCCAGGCTGAGCGCAGGCTGGCACAGATCTTGCCACCTCGGTGCTCCTTCACATCTCCACACTCAGCCTGCTGAGCCATGTTTTATTTTCACCATCCAACTCCCAGAGGGCTGATGCCAGCATAAAAAAATGCCTTTGCCCTGTGGGGTATTACATCACAATTTCAACTGACAAGTATGTGGTGGGGGAGACACGTAGGGGCAGCAGGAGCAATCTATCTCCAGGAGGTTTTGAACCATTAAAAGGACCATTCCATGGTGAGCCAGCCCTGCAGAGGAGCCAGGGCAAGGGGTGGGGGAGGCCCGAGCTTCAGAGTCACTTCACTGAATTATTATCTGTCCGAGTCATTTAACCCCTCTGGGACTCAGTTTCCTTATCTGAAAGCAGGGATGATACCAGCCACCACCACATGATGACAATGAAAGGGTGAATTGAGTGACCCGGGATCATGTAGGCTCAGGAGGAGCACACAGTGGAGTGCTCAGTAAGCAATCTTGGTCATGCAGAGGAGGGTGGGGAAGTCCCAGAGCTACTTTACCCTCTCTCCTTAAGAGGGTAAAGGCCCTGCCCTCCCCCCCACCTCAGTGGGGCCCATCCCCAACTCTGCACAGCCTCTTGGCACCCGCACCCCTCCCCCAAGGCCACCCTCCAACCAGCAACACCACAGGCAACCCTAAAGAGAGCTCATCACTTCTCTCCCCCTTGCTAATCAGAATCCAAACGGGCTCATTAAAATTCCCCCAGTCGCCAAGCCTTGGGTTATGTCAGACTTTCTACCAGAGATAAGTGAGCAAGACTGGAGGAGGCCAGAGCAGCCTACCTGCCCCAACATGAACGGAACATCACAGAGGCCTTTCTTTTCGCACCGCGACCGACCGAACAAGCCACCAAAGAGACAGCAGCCAGAGCTGGCTAACACAAACATCCAGCTGGGACTGGGGCCCAGCCAGAGGAGGAGGGGGGGAGCTTGGGCTCTGCTCTCCAGATCCCCCACCCCAACCAGCACCTCCCGCCCTCCCAGTCTGGAACAGCCACACCAGGTGCTTCGGACACTAACCTCATAGCCAAGCCGGGCGGCACGCTGCAGGAGGGTCTCGCCTGCATTCTTATTGACAATAAGCCTGCGTGCTTCCGGTGGCATGGGGCGAGACTGGGTGGTCTCTTGAGGGGAACTTGAGCGTGGTAGCTGCGTGGACTGGGAGGCTGGTAGCATCTGTTGCAAGCGGTCGAAAGGCTTTGGATCCTGCTTGGCTGGTGACAGATCGTAGTCTGAACTGGGCTCAGGCCGCTTTCTGAATCTCCGAACAGTCACCTGTCACAAGACCAGGCAATGCATGGTTAAGGCTGTGTTGCTTCCAAAACCCACAGCCGCTTCCCTCCTCCTCCCTGAGTGTAGGAAGACAACCACTGACTTTTTCTTGTGGGTTTTTGGGGGTTTTTTTTGGGGGGGGGGCAATCAAAGGAGGGCTGGGGACAGGGGTTCCATTCTTAGTTTGAAACTTTGCTGCCACCCAAGAGACATCCCCCTCTAGGACATGAGTGACATGTGGGGGAAAAGTCCTGGAAATGGAGAGCTTTGTCCCCAGAAAGCAGCCGGAGGGGTAGTAGGTACCTTGCCGTCGGAGTTCTCCACATAGTAGTCCCCTGTCAGCGGCAGGCTCCGCCTGGGCTCCGGAGGTATCAAGTGCTTGGTCTTGCACAGTCTCTTCCCGGATGGCTTCTCGCTGTTGTCGGTGTATTTCTGCAGCAGGGAGGCAGCCTGGCAATCCTCTTCGTCTGTGCACAGCACATCTGTCTTCTGGCTTTCTTTAATTTTCTGCTGTTTGGCAGGCAGCCTCGAGGCTGGCGTGCAGCTTGGCTGAGTCTGCTTTTTGCCGCTTGCATTGGTGGATGAAAGGCTTTTCATGGGCGGAGAGCCGGGGAACACAGGCAAGCCTAAATGCGGAGGGGGCGGGCGGGCGGGAGGAGGGGAGAAGAAGCAGGCGTTACACAGTTGTAGCCGGTGCAGACAGAAAAGCCCATTGTTAGCATTGATCACTGGAGCGGCTTCAGTTTTTAAAGATATACCAATTATGTTTTCAAAGCATTAATATTTTAATTATCCCACGTTCAAATGGCAAATAGGTTAACCCACAAAATGCCAAGTGGCAAGTTCCTTCAAAAGGCCAGTACAAGAGGATAGAGGCCAGCTCAGCTCTTCCTGCTCCCCTGCAGGAAGGATCCCACTGGGCCGGGGAACCCGGGGAACAGAAAGGGACCAGAAACAGCAGCTCGAGGCTGGGTAGTCAGGAAGGAGGTGGGGAGGGTACAGGGAAGGGGGTGTAAAAGAACACCACGAGAACTCTTTGCCAGCCACATGTCTGTTGTCACAGTCTACCTTCTATAGCCTCTGTCCCCCCCTCCCCCAAGCTCTTCCCACAGCAAATGGGTGACCCGCCCTCCAGTGCAGAGAGAGCAAGGCAGCCAAGTTGTGTCCTCTGGGTACCTTGTTCGTTGTCACTGGATTTGAGGGACTCTTCCGACCAGCCTCTGTTGCCTTTGGCCTCTGTCCTTTTCCTGCCAGATTTCTCTTCCGTGAGGTTATTCCCCTGGGCTGTGACCTCAGGCTGTACTGCCTGGGTCACTTCCTTCCTGCTTTGGCGGCCAGGTTTGCTCTCTGCTGCAGACACCTGCTGCTCCCACCGTTCTCTAAGGTGCAGCAAGTGGCGTTGCTTTTTAGGATGGAGCCCTGTTAATTCAATGCACACCTTCAGGTTGGTCAGCTCACTATAATGTGGGTCTTCTAAGTGGTTAGAGGAACTGTTTGTCATTTCCCTCTCAGGCCAGTCATCTAATGGAGAAATAACTACAAATTAATCAAAAAGCCCCCTGGGGGAGGAACAAACTGTCTTACACATCACTAACAGGGTAGGGGAGGGGCAGGGCATGGTCACTGTTTGCTGGAGCGGGTCGCCTATTTGTCTTTGGCCGTCTCTGGGCTAGGTGCCCGCGCCTGCCTTCAGAGGCAGGGGAGGTGGGAGCCACTTTCCCGGAGCTTCGGGGTCGGGTCTCACAGAGGCGGTGTGGGAAGGGCAATGCTTGCTGTTGTGCCCCCGTGGCTCCCTATACTTCTGTCTCTAGGGGCAGCGCGCCGCGGCTGCATGCACAGGCCTCCCAAGCAGGCAGCTGGCCGAGCTCACCTTTAGAGACCCGTCTTCGCTTAGCTTTCAGCAGAGGGTCCTCTGGCAGCTCTTCTGCAGTGGCCTCAGTGTGGCTGCTGTCACCTGAGACTTTGCGCTTCCTGTCCAGCCGGAGGGTGGGGCTTTGTGGCATGTCCACAGCTGCCTGCTCTGCAGGCGCCTCACTCGCAGGCGGCCTCTCCATGAAGTACTTCTCCACGGCAAGATCTTTGTCCTCCGGGGCTTCAAAGGAATCGTGTTTGTTTCCGGCACTATACTCACCTACCGGGAGGGAAAGCAAGAATATGAAAATGAAGGTTCAAGGTCCCTATGAGAAGGGAAGACTTGGGGAAGAGGTAGTACCTCCATGCCCAGGGTAACCTGCCATCCTTTTGGAGGTTGGGGTCGTCACACACTAAAAGCACAGAATGCTCCACAATAGCACGTTTCAAAGGAAGGAGGCCAATCTGTGCCACACCCATACCTTTTTCATTCCACCGACAGCAGTTGGGACACAAGAGGACCAAGAAAGGATACAGGCACTGCCACTCTTAAAGTACTTGAGGCCCGTCTCAGTGCTGCAAGAGCCAACTAAGCCAGAGGGACCAAGAGATCTCTATGGAAACCTGTGTTGGGGTCATCATTTTGAATGATGTGAAAAAGAGACCAAATATCCCCCAAATGTCACCTGCCAAAGTTACACCAATGTTTCCTTGGGGCGGCAGGGGAGATGAAGAAAGAGGGATGGGAGGCAGTATTGAAAGAAAGCCTTGGTGGGAGTAGGCAGGAATCTGGGCAGGACACAGCAAGGCCAAGGCAAGATCTCCAGGCACACATACAAGTTCAGAGACAACTTCAAAGTGGCACGGTCTGATGGTTCCGCACAGAAATACTTATCATCTAATCAAAGGGCTGCTCCCATTTTCTGTCCAAGACAGGGGAGCCCCCATGGGGACTCTGGTCACACCCCAACTGGCATTTCTCCTCACATGCAAGCACTGACAGACAAGACTCCATCTCTTTTATGGTTGGCTGTGTCTTTTCTGGGTAAGTCAGCAGCTTGCAAACACTGCTCATCTGTACTCGCTCCCTGTACTTGGCCTATTGTTGACGGGGGTAAGGGGGCGTTCCTTGAATATCTCATCCCAGTACCGACATCACCTCCCACTTTTGCTGTAGCCCAAGAAATAGCTCACTGGCGGCTCTGCTATCACACTTTCTCCCAATCCAAAATAATATAAATGATAACCATGGAACCACCACGGTAAGGTTAAGGTGTTCAATAATATAAATGATAACCATGGAACCACCACGGTAAGGTTAAGGTGTTCGCCCTTGGCCCGTTCGCTCCCGAGAGGGT
Source organism: Graphiurus murinus (assembly GCA_004027655.1). Classification (NCBI taxonomy): domain Eukaryota; kingdom Metazoa; phylum Chordata; class Mammalia; order Rodentia; family Gliridae; genus Graphiurus; species Graphiurus murinus. The sequence goes on along the minus strand of PVLC010007332.1, from coordinate 35,225 downwards.
GAATCTGGTGTCTTGGTAGCATGGAACTAAGCCGCAGAAGTCCAATTTCTAGACAATATGATAAGCATGCACCCCACAGGTTGATCTCATCCCTCCTTTCTTCAGCCTGTTTCAGACACTACTCCTACTTCAGACCAGACCTGCTCATAGCCTGGTCAGCTTCTCTGGGGCATGCCTGCCCAGGGTTTAGTGGCAGTCAGCTGCAGGATGAGCTTCATCTCGGCCATTGAGCAGCCTGTGTTTGAGGTGCAGGGTACGATGAATTGAACCCAGGGGCTCTCTGTCACTGAGCTACATCCCCAGACCTTTCTGAGATAGGATCTTGCTAAGTTGCCTAGGGTAGCCTGGAACTTGCAATCCTCCTGCCTCAGCCTCCCAAGCAGCTGGGATTACAAGCACATACCACTACTCCCAGCCAGCCTGTACTTCTCCTCTTCAAGGGAATCCCAAGGTGGGACACACAGGACTGCATATACCCTCACTGAGGAATGGCAGTGCCTCCCCAAGCTCCCTTCTCATAATGGTGCACCATATGAACAGAGAGAACAGAGTCCAGGACTCAGCCGCCAGGGACACCATTGCAGGTCTCTGTGGTTACATGTGACCCAAAGACATGACCAAGGTGAGCCTCCATCACAACAAAAGTTGTGACAAAGCTTGGCAGCAGCCAGAAAAGGTACTCAGGCTGCCTACACCTCTGGTCTAAGCTTACATGGATACAGGAGGGATGACCGCTGCACTGGGCTTGGCAGGGGACACAAAGAGGGCAGGCTCTGGGGTCTTACTTGCACTGCTCTGTAATTCTCTCAACCACTCTGGCAGCAACAGCATCCACTTTACAACTTGGCCCCCTCTGACTGAAGTGTGGGAACATCATGGCCTGCCGTCTTCCTGGGGGTGGGCTTCATCAATTCAGGCAGAGTAGGGAAGGGGCCAGAGAAATTACTTGGGCAAGATGCTAAGATCCTCTGACCTGCTTGAATCTGGCTCCAGTATCTTAAACATTTAGCATACTCCCTTCCCTCTACCCTTTTACTGGGAAGATGGTTCAAACCAGATGGCTGGAGAGGGTGACTGGGTAATGTCACAATGTCCTCTGAGGTCACTATCAGATAGCAGGGTAGCCACTGGGGAGCCCAACCCAGAAGGCACTGCCCTGCCCTGTGCCCTTTCTCACATCAGCTATCCGCTCCCCCAATCAGTAAGCATCTTTCAACTCTGATCCCACTTCCTCATCTCATCTCACACTACCCCAGCTCTCATGGAGCCACCTGTATTTGTAACAGTCTCACCCTTGTCTGAAGCAGCTTTCTCTGGGAAGGTTTCCACTTAAATCTTCAGCCTCACTGCCAACTTCCTTAAAAGTGAATTGAGTTTCTATCACACCCACCAACCTTTTGCTAAAACTACCAGTGGGAAGACTTGAGATCACTTATTTCACTGGCCCATGTCAGCAGGTGGTGACCTAGGAAGATCTGTCGTCTCCCTACTCCTTGCTGAATGAGAGCACACTATGAGGTGAGAGGTATTGCTATCTATCTCTTCTGGGATTTCTCATCTGGGAAAAGCTGCCCATGGGGGTGGGAAGGCTGGCATGGAAGGATGGGAGTGCATGCTGCCCACAGCTTGCTCAACTCCCCACCATTCCCCTATCATCGGTGAATGAGGCTCCTGTGCCTGGGTCACACAGCCAGTCCCCTTCTGTCTGGTTCCTGAGGGATCCCAGAGAGCAATGCCTGATTCCCATCCTGAACTACTATTAGGAACCCTCCACTACTCAACCTGGGGTTCACTGAAATCACATCTGCCCCCTCCCCGCCCCGCACACATAGTAGCTGCTTCCTCTTCCATTCTGAAGATCTCTTCTTAAACTGAGTCCATCCTCCTTGCCCCACCCATGTCACTCAGAGCACAGATTCCAATTCATTCAGTGAAAGTCCCCCCCCAAGACCTTCTACAAGCCAATAATCCTGAAGAATACCCACCCGGATTGCCCAAGATACAATGGCCACCAGCTATGGGAAAGGCTCCATGTCACTACCCACAGGATTACCCTTGAGGATAGTGGAGATGGGTGCATGGATTGATAGACAGCGGTCCTAACCACTCGGCTTTGTTACCACTATTACTCTCGGCCCTTCTAAATGTGGGGAGCCATGTGTCCTTGGACACAATCCGGGCAGATGTGGACATGGTTGTGTTATTCATGGTCCAACACTTGCTCTCTGCAATGCTGTCATATGACTTGCAGCACATATATCCCATAATTTATCATGGTTGTGCCATAGGTGTACCTCATAGAAGCATTGCCATGGCAACATTTACAAGTCACCATGGCAACAAAGCAACTTCACCAATGTTGTAGCCAAGCCCAGTGAGCCCTAAACAAGATGGGAGAGTTTGAGACTTTTGAGGGTGACTCAAGATGTCAATTCTCTCTGCCAATAGCTCTATTACTTGTAGCACAGGCTGACCTTGTCAAGATTTATGTCCTCTATAGCTCAGGCATTGGCATCTCTCTGATCCAAACTCAAAGTAACCCATGAAACATGTTGGTGTTCTCCCTAGGAGATGTTTCCTAAGCCAAGAAGTCCCATGCAGTCCCTCAACTCAAGACTGCCGCCAACTTCTACTCATGAATTGCCAATGAGCAGGTTTGAGGTCCGCCCGAGCCAAGTGGCTGGCAAGGGACAGAGATGGTCACCCGTGTTCAGGAAAGAAGGGTACCAATGTTTCCTTGTCCCTCCTCATGTTCAAAATGCCACTGATGGTTCCTACGAATAAACTTTAAAGTATGAAGAGCCTCCTCATTTATTTGTTCGCCCATACTATCAATAAAGAGTAAATGAAAATCCTGACGTGGCCCTTTTGAGTCAGTTCACTTTCTTACACAAGGCCCTCCCTATACGTCACACCCCACCATCTCAGAAGCTACAGATGCTTCCAAGATTAGAGGGCTGCCTCCAAAGGGGAAGGTTTCAGGGAGGCACCCTTCATTCTCTTGGTGACTCCAGCCTATCCCACATCCCCACTCCAGTTCCCATATTATGCACACAGCTTGGCTCTTGCCCACAGTGACACAAGATGGCCAAGGAGGCCCAGTTAATTTAGGGCTGAATGGATCCAGCACCTCTGTCTCCTGGATGAGGAGGCAGTGGCAGCATCAAGGACAATAGCTCCTTTAGAGTATTCCTCTTGGCCAACCACAAACCCAGAGGGTCTGGGGATGGTGATCCACCCCCTTCTTCAAAAGGGAGCCTCTCACATTCCTCAACCCTCTTCTGCCATGCCCCAAACCTGACAAGCTCTCAGGGGCAATTCCTGGCTTTTATGGCCCACCGGGCCTTGTCCTGTGTGCCCCAGGAACACAGCCCATTGTCTGAAGCTTGGAAGGGCTCAGGAAGGGGCATGAAGCCTTTCAGAATCATTTAGGTGTTAGACCCTGTTTCCCATCAGCCACCCTGAGCCTGGCCATGTTACTGGGAAACCAGAGAAAGATTTGAGGCTGGCATGGCTCCTCCCCCGCCTTTCTCCAGCTTCCCTTGCCATCCACTCAGAGAACAAAGGGGGCTCTCACTCGTGGGCAGTTTCCCCCTTATAGAAACATCTTTCCCTCAATTCCACCTCGCCCACTTCTCAGGTCTCTCTGAGAAACCTTCCCAAGAGCTAGTGTTTAGGGGCAACTCTGAAGGGTGGGAGTGCTTCATGTTCACCCCAAGCATCAGAGAGGAGGAAGGCTTTCTTTGCCATTTCACTCAAGTGGCCTGGACCCTCCACTGCCCCATATCCACCCTGCGGAGTATGAGGGACCTTCCAAAGCCTTAAGAGTCCCTGCTACTTGGGTAAGGCCACCACTTACTAGCAACAGGCCAACTTGCCACAGACTGGCCCCAGTTTGGCTTAAGCTGGAGCCTGGTTGGTAGCCTTTGTGGTACCTCAAGGATGAGCTGGGGGCAGGGGAGGGAGGGTGTGCTCTCCTGACCATGAATTCTCCCCAGACTCCATCAGGCACTGAGCAACGCCAAACCTCCAATAGCAATAGCACAGGGCTCCCAGAGGCACCACTGTCAGTGACTGAGCTGTTTAGAGAGGGTTTTGCACCTACTCTCTTCCATGTTCACCCAGACACCCAAATCCACCTTTCTGAGGTCTGGAGCCTCAAATGCACACATTTAAGGATGAATAGAGCTGGGTGTGGTGGTACTTGACAGAAGGATTGTGGGTTGGAGGCCAACCTCAGAGACTTAGACTCTTAGTAATTTAGCAAGACCCTTTTTCAAAATAAAAATTAAAAAGGGCTTGAGGTATAGCTTGGGGTAGAATGCCCCTAGGTTGAATCTTCAGTATCAGGGAAAAAAAAAAAGAATAGAAAGATCATCTCCAATTCATACCAACATGTGTATCGTATCACCTGGGAAGTCTCGGGGGGGGGGCGGGGGGGCACTTGCTTTCTCTCCACATCCTGCCTCTAGGACATGTATAAGCCACTCTCTGGTGGGTAGAGGCCCTTCACGTGTGCTTGTGTGCTCTCTTGGATTCTGTTGCCAGCTCCCAACGACGGCAAATGAACCAAACACAGTGAACAACTACGTTCATCTCTATGTGGCTTTCATCATCCTTCATTTCAACAAAATCCATGCCGTTGGATGGAGAAAACCAGGCCTCTCCATCCCATGTCAGACTGGCACCGTGGGGATGGGCAGCTGGGAAGTACCACTCCACCACAAGAGAAGGAACCGGCTCGATCCGGACCACATATTTCCTACAGCCTGTTGTTCTGCTACATTTTATAGGCCCATTGCCAACTACAAGGCCAGGACTGGTGTTTCTTTAACAAAGGAGATGCATCCCAGGAACAAATCTTTCAGAGATGCCTCATTCCTGTCTGCCACAATATTCAAAAGGACAATTATCCTTTCCTTCCATGGATGGCAAAAGTAATCCATATCTCCAAGCAGTCACCAACTGGACCCCAGGCCATCATCCTCGAGCGGCTTGCTCTCACCTCCCTGAGCCCTGGGAGCAGGATGGCTCTGTTCTCGCTGATGGGATACCGTGAGCCAGCTGCTCAGGTTTACTTACATCTCTCACTGTCGTTCTGGTCAGCAATGGCCTCTTCCAGGGCGACCGACTTTGGCTTTTTGTCCTGATTTCCTTTCAACCTCTCCCAGTCAGCTGGGCTGAATTTGCACACCTCGGAGTCTTTGGTTGCTGGGTGGCCACCTTCTCTCTCTTTCATCTCCAACTCTGAGAAGCGCATCATTGCACGCTAGAAAGAGAACGGAGATGGAAAAAAACAACACCTTACCATAAAAGCTATTTCATGCGCCTTACACTACAGGAAAGTATTTCCAAAGAAAAGTTTGCCCAAAACCAACCACAATTTATGATACAACTCAGATATTTTAAAGTTTAACAGATTAAAATTTAAGAGTATCTATATGGAAGTAGCCACACATTCTTTATCCATAAAGTCGTATGTATATAGATATAGATGCGGTGTGTATGTATATATCCATACATACACCGTTGCAGAGACAGACATTCTCTTTTGAAGGTAAATAAAACAAAACAAAAACACAACGCAAAGAAAACAAAAGAAAAACACAACAGAAAGGAAACAAAATGTACAATGAATAGAGACGACCATGGCCCACAAACTTCCCTTTGTATATTTGGAAATGAAATTTAACTCAAAAGGTTTATGTAAGATTCTAGTAATAAAAATTTGAAGAACTGACCTCACAGTAAGCAGCGGGTAGACATAAAATACTGTCCTCTTGTAATCCTTCCATCTATGTAATTAAAATGGGCACTCAATGGATCATTTAGATAACTTCATCCATTTTTATAAGCATAAACCAATTTTTTCTTAACATTGCAAAACAATTTGGCTTTATTTTTTAATTAAAAGTAAAATATCTTAAGGAAATTCCTACACAACATCTATCATAATTCACTAGCAAATTAAATACATACTCTATCCCTTTAAGCGAGCTTTCTCTTTCTCTTTTTGGTGAAAAAAAAAATGCAAGATTCCCACAGACATGCGGCTGCTACACATCTCCACCAAGTATCATGTAAGGCATTCTAAGCAGTGCTTCTAGATATATTTGTTATCTTACAGGCAGAGAAATCAAAGCAATTGATTGATAAATGTCATGCAGTCTTTAGACATCCTTCATAGTAATTAAAACTCGTTATCAGCATTCCAGTGGAGTTCTCTCATAATCTACAGAATAACTTAAAGTATCCAGACACCTGAACCTCCTAAGAGCTACCACTCATGTCCCCTTAACGAACAACACCTCATACATTCACATTACCATGCGTGCCATTAACCAAATCTGCCTGGTGCCCTGCCCTACCACACTCCCCCAATCCTCTTTACACATTACAAAACTGACAACCAATAAAGGCACTGAAATTCAGGTGTGGGGGCTCACCTGCAATGCCCGCTGCTCCCGGCTGAGCTGACTGGAATCTGCATACAGTTCAGTCGTGACACACTTGAATCGGTCCCCCACGTAACCCGCCGAGTTCGCGATTCTCTTTGCCAGCTTAGATGGCTTCGGTTTCAGAACTTTGCCATCGTTTGACTCTGCCTCATCAGCTCCATCTTTGGTATAGGTGGGGGTGACATCCACACTTGGGGGGGCACCACCCACGCAAAATGGTTTGGGATCCTCTTGGGTTTTACCAAAAGTCACGGTGGGGCCATCGCTCCCCAGAGTCGGCTCCAGGAATGGAGCTGCGACTGGCATCCCTAGGTTCTCCTTGTTGGTTCCTGCCGGAACACTGTCCTTGCTTAAGCTGAAGACTGGTTGGCTTGGAGCCTGTTTGAAAGTGTAAGCTTCATGGAAGTCACTGTTGCGCCCCAACTCCTCTCTCAGGGTGAGGAAATCTCGGTGCTGCTGCAGCGCCGGATCAGCCAGGGGCTTGGCTGGCTCTGCGCTCTGGCCCACACCCTCGGCTGCAAAGCTGGGCTTAGACACGTTTGCCTCCATTTTAGCATCTGATTCTTCTCGGAGAAGGTCTACATAGACAAGTTTGTCACTTTTGACGACAGTCTTCCCTTGATTCCAGCCAGGGCTCGGCTTCAGGTTCTTGTCAGAGGGGACGTCTTGGTGTAACTTGGTGCTGCTGGCTTCCAAGATATCGGAAAATCGACTGCGGAGGGTTGGGTCTTCGTAGCGGGCTCTCTCGTGGGACCGGGACCTCCTCTCTGGTTTTTCCTCTTTAGTGATCTCGATGGGTGTGTGTGGTATCAACATGGGATGCACCATGCCCAGCCCCAGGGCATCTTGGTAGGTGACAAACTCAGGCCGGCCTGTGGGCAGCCCGTAGGGCAGGCCAGGCTTTGGGGCAAGGTGCCCAGGAAACAGACTGCCACTGGGTAACAAAACTGGGTGAGGGTAGACAGGTCCTTTGCCGTGTAAAGAGAGGGGACTTATAGCGATGCCCTCAGGCGCCGGATAAGGGAGGTAACTTCTGGGGTAGGGAATTGGTGGGGACCTGAATGCCTCATTTGGAGACAGAAATATTGAGGTTGGCGGGAGGCCATTCTCACTTGCTTTGAAACTCGGTTCTGGGTTGCTGGCTTTGGCACCCTTGCTGCTGGTGCTGCCACTGTGCTTGGCAGGCGTGGTTGGGGGCTGGCCCACATGCTGAATGACGGATGGTGTGGTGTCCACAGAGCTCCTGCTAGTCTTGGTGCCATCTGCATTGGCATTGGGGGCTGGTGATGCGGAGGCCGGGCGGCCTGCGCTCGACACTGACCCCGAGACATTAGTGATTACGGTATCTGTGCCGCCCATGCGGGGACACGACGAACTCCGCTGCTGTGGGATTGCCCAGTCCAAAGCCTTGTTTTTCAGAGACATGCTCTTGCCATTGTTCTCTTCATTAGGACTTGGCCCAGGCACCACCCAGGATGAGGGAGCAGTGCTAATGATTTCAGATCTATAGATAGCACAGCCATTTCCTGGAGGAGATAATGTTTCTTTTGGAATCTCACTTCCGGAGAGCACTAAGCCACTTCCAGCCCTGCTGTGAACCAGGACCGTGGGAGCCATCTTTTTCATATGGTCAGCTTTGGAAGCATCTACATCCACCACTTTAGAAGACAAGTCTAGTGGCTTATCTGTGATGTCTTTGGTAACAGTCTGCTTCTCCAACAGAGGAGGTGAGCCCCCGTCCTTTCTGTCTTGAACTGTTGACTTCCGGTTGTGCCCGGGCACCGGCTGGGCACTTTCCCCCCCTTCTGAAGCTTTGGAATACTTGCCATTGGAGAGCCTAGTCATGGGGAACTCGCTGCTGACTGTCATGTATGGCTTGGACAAGGTGACCGAGGGGGAGGTGGAGATCCTGGCATAGTGCTTGTGGAACTCCGAGTAGGTGTCTGCAGCGGACTGGGTGGGAAGGTGGACGCGGGGCGAGGGCCGAGGTGAGGGGGGCAACAGGAGGGTTGTGTCCCCTGGCAGGCCACTGGTGACCGCCTTGGCAGAGGGCACCCTAGGCTGTTTGCTATTCTGGATGTGGGGATAAGCATGGGAATCAACAGGGTTCCCGGGGCTGACACCCATCTTCCATGGGAGGCTTTTGTCTGTGCAGTGGACTAGAGGTGGGATGGCTGGGGAGGCTGAAGGCGTTGAGAGTCTCATGGGTGAAGCCAAGGATGATGGGATGTGAGGACTGACGTAGTGAGGGGGCGGCAGGTAGAGGAAGCGCTCCCCATTGGTGCAGACCGGAGAATACAGTGGCTGGGCCAAGCTGTAGGACTGCTGAGGTAGCAAGGCCTTGTACATGTTCAGTGAATACTTATTTGGCGAGTCGAGGAAAGGGTAGATGGCTGGTGTGGCCCCCTCCATGTAAGGGTTGACCCAGGGCAGCCGCAGGTAACTAGCACCATTGATGTTGAGAGGGCTCTGCTTGTCACTGGCAGGTCTGTCCAGGCCCAGGGATTCTGCTGTGGCTACAGCACTTTTTTGTATTCCAGGTGGTGTTTTGTATATAGCACTGAAGCCATTCGGGGGTTTTCCAGAGACAGCGGAAGCCTCCACCGTCTCGGGTGTATTGGGTTTGAACTGCATCTCTGGATTTCTTTCTGAAGAAAACCCAAGGCCACTGAGAGTGCTGCTGGCGGCCTCACGACCTTTCTCTGAGCCCAGTCCACACAAGCTGGAATAAACAATGTTGCCGGGGACCCGGAGCCCTTCCCGGATGAGGCCGGTGCGGTCCATGCTCAGTGCTGCCAGGCCATCGATCCGATGGGCTGCACTAGCGTCCACCTTTGCAGAGGAACAATAGACATGTTACTTCAGACACTTGTCAAAGCAGCAGCACCCATCCAAACATTTATCAGTCTTAGCATGCCAGCAAAAGAGGTTAAAACCAGTGGTCCTGGGATCAACTGGCCCCTCCTCCCTTGCCCAGCCCACTTTGCTGCCTGCCTTCTCACCTCTGCTCCCTAGTCCCCTAAAAGTATGGACAGCACTGATCCCTCTGGATTCAAAGCCCATAAAAATTAATTCAGTTATCTATGAACTCTGGAAAAAGTCACCTTTTCAACAAAAATTCTTGGCTGCAACCTGAAAAGATACCAAATTCAACATTCTCTGTGTTCCCCTCATGGGGCACAGAACTCACACTAACCCCTCTTGGACCTGGTTCCAAGTTCAGGGAAGGGGGAGCTATTCACTTCATTTTTTCTGGTTGCAGGAAGGTCTCATTTAACAGGACAAGAAACAATCTTCAGTGGGACAACAAGAATGGAGGACTTTAGCTGTCTCATTTCTAGATCAATGAAGAGGACAGGGGTCAAACTATGGTTGTGTCTTTTGACTTCCTCTCCCTGATGCCCGAAGAGACAGCCCTGTGTTTCATACACCACTGGAAAGGTAAACCCTAAGGGGCTACTTGGAGGCTGGAAATGTAGCCAGCTACAACAATGATATGGCATGTGGCTTATAGAAAACAAGGGGGCACATGTCCCACCTGTCACTAAGGAATGGGGACCTATGGGGAGGAGAATGTCGGACCTATGGGGAGGAGAATGTCAAAATGGGTGCACCACAGCCGGGTGTGGTGGCGCACGATTATAATCCCAGTATTTGGGAGGCTGAGACGGGAGGATCCAGGTTCGCGGCCAGCCCCAGCTACCTAGTGAGGCCCTCCGCAACTTAGCGAGACCCTGTTTCAAAAAGAAAGAATAACGCCGGGCGTGGTGGTGCACGCTTGTAATCCCAGCATTCGGGAGGCTGAGACCGGAGGATCCAGGTTCGCGGCCAGCCTCAGCTACCTAGTGAGGCACTCCGCAACTCAGTAAGACCCGGTTTCAAAATAAAGAATAAAAAATAGGACTGGGGGTATAGCTCGGAGGTAGAATGCCCCTGAGTTCAATCCCTAGTACCACAAAAAAATAAAAATAAAAATAAAAATAAAGAATAGAGCCGGGCATGGTGGCGCATACTTGTAATCCCAGCATTTGGGAAGCTGAGATCAGAGGATCTGGGTTCGTGGCCAGCCTCAGTACTTAGTGAGGCACTCTGCAACTTAGTGAGACCCTGTTTCCAAATAAAGAATAAAAAATAGGGCTGGGGGTATAGCTCGGAGGTAGTATGCCCCTGAGTTCAATCTCTAGTACCCCCCCCAAAAAAAGTACACCACCAAAGGGCAAGACAGAAAGAAGAGTTTGAGTTGAGTGGGGGGCCCTGTCCTGTAGCAGAGGCTTTCTATTCAGCCCTGCCCTGAACAACCCTAGACCCCTTAATGGTATGCAAATTAATGCACAATTGATTACAGATCACTGATATTCTGCTATCACATCAACAGAAGCCATTAATCTCTTACCACGTTGTGGTTCAAGGGATTCTCTTCCCTCAGCTCCAGTCTGGCTTTTGAAGCATCACCATCATTTACCGGAATCTTCCTATGTAAAAGGATACACTAACTTCATGAAAACATTCCTTGCTGAATCCATCTTTCATAGATCTCCTCAGACCAGATCAGCTTCTAGTAACCCCATATTTTCAACTGTCCTTAACCCTTGCTCCATGACCCATTTTTAAAGTTGCCCCTAAATGGTGATTCAACTTGTCCTAGAAAGGCAGGGCCATTCACATGCAGGGCATGGAATCAAGTATGTCCCCGAGGTGAGTAAGCCCAAAATTAAGCACAACCACTTCTCCTTCAGATCTTTTTCTCTAGAGAGGCCAAGTGCAATCCAAGTCAACCCTTATTAGCTGTCCCTGAAGGCAGATGTTAAGCAAAATGGCCAAAGATCAGGCAGGATATGGAAGTCCAGAGCCTACTGGCAGGCACCTTCATCAACCACTTGTGTTAACCATGAGGGCAGGCTTTCAAAACTTTTCCCAAATCAAAGTTAGGGACCATGTCCTAGGAAACTAGTTTCCATGGTGATAATGAAGTCATATTTGACTGCCTTTATCAAAACGATGGGGGGGGGGAGGAGATACACACTAGTATCACACAAATGTCAGCTGCTCCAGGCTGAAGAGGAAGCTGCACATCTGTGCCAGGCTGCTGTGGCTGCTCTGGGACTTGTTATCAGAGAGCATCGATAAAGAAAGTGCACAGTGCCAACTTCCCAATCCCCAGGATAAAATCGCTGACAAACAGCAAAGGAAAAGTTTCATCATTACCCCAAAGAGCAGCTTCAATCGTCTACTGCTTAGCTGCCTTACCTCACCCCAAAATTACTGATTAGGAAGCATAACAGAGCTGCTGGGCAACCAAAACCAGGGCTAGTGTCCTCACCAAACAGGCAGCAGAGGGCAACCGGGAACCCTAGGCTCCACTGAAGGAAAGGATGGCAATCTCCCGTTTATTACTGAGCAAACTATTTGTTTTAAAAGCACATGGAATGCCGATCCACCTGGGCCCACACTCCTGACATTTAGAGTTAAAGCAGCATATAGACTGGGATTAATTCTCCTTCATAAATATGAAATAATAAATTAAGGACGAAAGTGCACTGAAAGGCCGCTTTAGGGGCTAATCTTTTAAAGGGCGGCAATGCTTCGCTGAGCCGGGTTGCCTGTTAAAACTGTAAATCAAGGGCCGCCAGCTAGGCGGGAGATTTCTCCCCAACTCCCCGCCCTTTTGGGCCCCCTCTGGCTGGGTGGTGAGGGGCTTCAGCATGGGCATGGGCTCCAGGGCTCAGGAGCATGGGGGAGGAGACACACTCACCCTCCCCAGGCCTGGCCCAGTGTACACATTCACCTGTCTTCGCTCGTCCCACACATGCGGACCCTCTCGCTATTCATCCAGCTGTGAACGTTCCCATACAGGGGGGTTGCTGAAAGCATGTCGTCTTCTTGGATGACAGCTTTGCTTCAAGCGTCTAGTCTGTTTGAAAAAAGAAAAACAAAATCCCAGGAGGTTGAGTAAAGGAGAGCCAAACGGGGAACTAGAGCAGGCCTCTCCTTGGAGGCAATTCATACAGGATGCAGACTGTGCTTGATGGTCTACAGATGTCCACAAGCTAGCGAGGGACCCACCTGACCCGAACATACAGTGCAGGGGGATGCAGCTTCCCCAGCAGGAGGCAGTGGGGGAGGGGGAACAGATTAAAGGGAAACAGGCCGCCCGCCCCATCCAAACCACAGCGTCCCTCCAAGTCACAGTGCACATCACTGTGCCCTGACCGTTCCCTTTCTCAGCCTTTGATAAAGTGTATGCAGTCAAGGAAAAAAAAAAAATCACTCTTGCCACTTGTTATAGACGGAAGTCTTTATTCAAGGGGGCAGGAGGGAATATGGCAATAGCCATAAGGACCACTGGCTGGCACACACTGAACCTTCTTGAGGCTGAAGGTGGAAGGCACAACAGAGAGGTGATGGCGACGGGTCCAGGGCTGAAAGTAGGGTGTGTTTCTAGGGCTAATGTGTGTGCAACTTATAGATCCAAGGTGAGAAAAGTGGGGTGGGCTGGGGAGCCACCCCACCAGAGCCCTAGATTACATTAAGCACCTAACCCGGGTGGTTTTGCCTGGGTGGTTTTGCCTGGGAGCTGCAGAGGGAGGCGGCTGAGTAATTCAATGACGCCTGCTCGCTGGGGACAAGAAATCATTAGCGAGCGCAGAAGTCTTTGCAGCCTGGGCTGATGGGCTCGGAGCCGCTGGCACATGGGGAATGGACAAAATCCACCCATTTCCCACCTCCTGGGAAGGGGAGGCAGCCAAGGTGGAGGAGTCTGGACCACCTCCCCCCCTTACCTTCTCTGCCCACCGCCCCCACCCACATCACATTCTAGTTTGCTGCATGAGTGAAGGGTCAGGACAAGCTGCATTTTATTAACAGGATTATCACGGCGCGTGATTTATCCTCGTGCAGGATTTTAATTGCTCTTTGGAGGTTGAGCCGTTTCTTTTGACTGCGCTTCAGCCCATATCCTGCTGTTAAATGCTGGGTTAATAAGTAGGGGAGCCTTTAATGCCTGGGACCGATGGCCCTCGGCAATTCCCTGCTCACAAACACATCTCAGTTTCCCTTGTCCGGGACTGGCCACGGCATTTTTCCACGGGACTCAAACCTGAGTGTGAAATAATTGGTGTGCAGATCATCAGGGGAACTTTTCTTTCTCCTCCCTCACACACCCACCCACACAGTTTCCGAAAGCCCAAATGTTCTCTAAGTCGACACATTTCCTTTGTTAGCAGGAGAAAATATGCAAATGCTCGCTTTTACACTTTAGCACACGGAGGAGCAGACTGCCAGGTCGGTTGGGCGGAGGAACCAGGTCCAGGGACTCTTCTGCCACAGTGACTGGGGGAGGGAGGGCACCCGAGAGGACTGAATCCAAAAGCCAGGCTATCCTACATTTGTCCTAACTAGATCTTTTGTCCACCAGCATCCCCCACCAGCCCCCATCCACAGAACAACGTCTGTTAATCACAATCCACATGCACTATACAGTTAGAGCTCAACAATGAAGCGGGAAGGGAGGAAGGGCCCAAGGAAGAGGCAGAAATCTACAGAGGTGCCAGGCAGGGTGGATTTCTGAGAAGCAATTTCCTTAGGAAGGGTCTCCTTCAGACAAACTGGGGCATTTCTAGTGGGCTAGCCACAGTACCCCAAGACACTCAGGTGTTGGGGAAGGTTGCAGGGACCTAGTGGGTCTTTCCTCCATCTTACAAATATACAAAGCAAGTAGAGAAGGCCACACCACTAGATCACAAGGCATATTCCATGAAGTGCCCCCCTTCCCAGCCTCCACCACCCTGTGACAAAAGGGAGACCTTCTGGGTGGCCCAAGAGAAAGTGGAGTATCATTCCTCCATGGCGGTGTGTCTTGGTCATCCGGCTGCGGCAATGAGACCACACTATGCCATCCTCTCACTTGCATAGATGAAATGCAGAAATTCCATCAGGAGCATATAGGTTGTTCAATTAAGTTCCCCAAGAAAAGGATGAGCGGAGAAGCATGTACCTATGAAAAATCAGTCTTGTGATAACCCAGTTCTTAAAAATTGACCTCCCACCTTTAAAGAGCTGCATCTTCCATGCCTTCCTGAGTATAGACACCTTGGCACCTTACAGAGGAACAGAATAGTCCCACCTAGCGCCTGATACCCTCCCCCAAAAAGGCCAGCCGCCTGCTTCTCTGGAAAGGGCTTTTCTTCAGAGGAAGGCCACATGGACTCAGGGGAAAGGGGAATGTAGTCTAGAGGTGCCTGGGACCACTGGGTACTCAAGAAGCTTTGTCCCCTCTCCAGGGCTGGTCCTCTGGGACCGTCAATATTAATGCTGCACAGATAATTGACATCAACCATTAGAACCAAGTGTTTTAGCCAGGCATGGTGGCACATGCTTGTAATTCCAGTACTTGGAAGGCTGAGATAGGAGGATCACAGGTTCGTAGCCAGCCTCAGCTACTTAGTGAGGCCCTCCTCAACTTAGTGAGACCCTGTTTCAAAATAAAGAATAAAACAGGGCTGGAGGTGTGGCTTGGAGGTAAAATGCCTCTGAGTTCCATCCCAAGTACCACAAGAAAAAGAAAAAAAAAAAAAGAACAAAGTGTTTTCGCTGGGTAAGGTGGCATACATTTTGGTAATCCCAGCTACTCAGGAGGTCAAGGCAAGAGGATCTCAAGTTCAAGGGCAGCCTGGGCAACTCAGACCCTGTCTCATAATAAAAGTAAAAAGGGCCAGGAGTGTAGTTCAGTGTTAAGAGTACCTCTGAATTCAATCCTCAGGGCTAAGGAAAGGATGGGGGAGGGGGAGTGCTTAAGGATACAGCTCAGTGGTATGGTGCCCTGTGTTGCTCTGGGTCACATTCCCAGTACTGAAACAAAAGAAAAGTGTTTTTACAGCACAGGGTCAGATGGAGAGTTGAGGCCAGGAGTGAGTTTCAGTGTCAACTGTGTGTGGTTGAAGATGAACATAAAGAAGCAAAAGGGGGTACATTATTGGATCCCGCTGTGTACTACACACACACACACACACACACACACACAATCTTTAGCTGCCCCATGAACTTTTTGTGAACTGTTTAAAACTGGAGGTCTGTTGAACAAACAGTGGCGCCACTGCCAGCCATAATTTCATTGCAACAAGCTAAAGACTTTTAACTCTTCGGGTGCCTGGCCAAACATGGAGCAGTGTGGAAAGGGCCAATGAGCAGCCTAGCAAGAGCCCCTTCTCCAGGATGACAAAAAAAGAGAAGTCCAAACCCCCAGTAGGAATATCCTCAGCAAGGGACAACCTGCTCACCCCGAGCCACTGTGGAAGAGGATTCCCATTACCCACAGCCACACCTGGGTTTGTCTGGGCTACAGAAAGGGAATACTGGGGTGAGAAACAAAAAGAGACCAAGAGGCAGGTCTACCAACCCTCATTCCACCCCACTTCTAGAAGCTGCTATTGAAATAGCTGGAGCTCTTTTTTTTTTTTTTTTTTTTTTTAACTTCTAAGGCGAAATGCTTCAAAACTATGCTGACCCTTGGCCATAGAATATGGCAGAGAAGGCGAAAGATCTGATTTCGATGACAAACAGCACCTCAAGGCACTTTGCTGCTATATATAAGAGGCTCATTTGCCCTGACTTTCCAATGCCCAACCCCCCCCCTTCTTACTCATGTAGGCTATGCTTCTGCAAGTGTGGGGACGTGTGAAGTCACTCATGAAAACCACTTTACAAGCCCCAACCTGTTCAGTGGGAGTTGCTAAGGTGTACCTTGGCTCTGGGTTTTAACCTTTTTTTCCAATGGGAGGAGAAGCGAGCAAGGACAGAGGATGAGGATGAAGAGGAAGGATGGCTGAGAGAAGAGGCCAGACAAGAAAGGGCGTCTGGTTCCTGAAGAACAGATTGCAAACTACAGGAGCTCCCTGCTGGAACAACCAGTTCTGGGGAGACCTGGCTTGCAGATAGATTGCAGGCACGCACAGGGCAGTCGCCAGCTCTTAGTGCAGTGGGAGCTGAGAGCATGGCTTGGCTCACCTGGACAGACTCTAAGCAGTCTGATTAGGATTAGAGTACCTGGACCCGTGTCCTGGACACTGGGGAGGAAGGCCTGACTGGCAGAAGGGGTCAGAGGGATCAAAGCTAGGAGCTCTTCCCCTAACCATGGCATCCCTGAGAAAGGGCACTGTTGCCTTCTGTAAAAATAGGGTGAGGGAGTACCACATGCCCCAGAGCAGCACCTACTACCATTACTTTGCTGATTCCCACCATGAGGACATCATTGTGGGCTGAGCAAAAGGACAAAACATTTTTCTTTAAAGGCTAAGATTTTCCCTAGTAGACAAGAGAGAACAGGCGAGCGGTTGGAGCGAAGGGAAGGGAGAGAAGGCAGCATAAGGCCCTCCCAGCCCCTCTCCCTTTTCTCTATCCCCGCTCCTACTACACTAGACCACTGCTCTGGCCTTGAGGCAGCCATATGTTAAACCCACAGTTGCAGTTGTTAAGGGGCACCATGGAAGATACAAAACACATTGCCACGGGAACCATCCCAAGACCCAGAAATCAAGCCACACTTCCCTGCTAACCACACAAACACGGATGGTGCCTTCTTCAGTTGTGCCCTGATTTGTCTTACTAGGCCCCTCTGGCCCTCCTAGGCAGTTACCTAGCCAGTGGGTGAATGAGCACCAGGGTTCCCAACCATGCCCGGGTCCTCTGCAGGTAAGTGGTCTCACCACTGCTGGCTGCTCCTCTGTGCAGACCATGCAGACACAAATGGCCAGCGAGGCCTCTCAGCTCCCACCCTCACCTTCGGTGTCTCTGGGCAGGTGGCCGAACCTCTCCAACCTTGGTCCCCTCTGTAAATATTTGGCACTGTGTTTTCCAGAGGATTAAGCTGCACTATGGACTTGAGTTTTGCTTGGCAATAACTGGTACTGGCCACGTTTAACCCCATTAAACAGCATCTGACTCCACTAAGCAGACTGTGTAAAAAGCCCTAAAATCGTTGCATGGTGTCTTTGTGGCAGTGCCACCCCAGCCCCCCCCCCGGGGGGGGGTATCAGGCAGGGAAGGATGGCCTTCAAAGGAGTTGTGTGAATTTTACCAAAGCCCAAAGCTAGTGCCAGCCCTTCCTGGGGCAGCTCCAAACCCAGACTGAGTCACAGCAGCACCAGGCTCCTGGTATCAAGGAAAGAAGGGGTGAAGAAGTTTCTATTTTAGGATGTTGGGGGGAGGCCCCACGTGGGGGTGGGAGATGAGAAGATAAAGCATTCTGGGATGTGCAGTGTAGGGTAGGTCCTGCTGAGCTGCTTTCCCAGGTGTTTTGTAGCTGGGGAGTAACCCCCCCCCCACCTCGAGCTGATCCCAGGTTCCAGACCACCAGGGCTCTGACTGTGAGGTGGATGGAGGTCGCTGGCCCCCCACCTCATGGGGGGGGGTAAGGGTGAGAGGTGTGGTCCTGCCCCACCCCACCTGGTGGTGTATTTTGGCATACTCCAAGCCATTGCCACTCTGGGGTGTCCCCACCCACACCCCCAAGTTTTTCATTACTAACCGACTCAGCCAGGGAACAGAAAAGGCCCTCGAGGGGGTGGGGGGTGAGACTTCTGCAGCCCTGACCTTTCCAGCACCTAGGACCTTCCCTGACTCCTCCCAGAGCTCCTGGGTCAGAGCAGAGGGCCACCGGGTGGGGAGTGAACTTGGCCCTCGGTGGCAACAGCGAGGGAGTGAGGGGGGGAGGGGCGGAGCGCATTCGGTCTGCAACAAAGGGATTTTCTCTCCCACCACACACCAGAGCTGCTCAGGGCTCACCGGCCCCTCCTCCGCCAAGGTCCCAGAGCAGAGCAGGCGCCACACACGGCACACACGCCCTACTGGTGGAACCCTGACGGCCTTCCAGGAACTCCAACAGCCTCTCCCGGAAGAGCCCAACCTCCCCAATTCCCGGCCCTAGTTAACCCCTGGGACCCTGTAGCCCCACGCTTCCCCAGCTTCCACCGCACTTCTAGCACGGCTACTGAATCTCTGACAAAAAAGAAACTTTGGGTGGGCACAGGGAAAACCTGAGACCTCACGGGAAATGCTGCCAAGCCCATCGGGAATCGGTGTGGCAGACCCCTCCGGCCATCCTTTTGGGCTCCTTGCAGATGAGAGGAGGGGGGTTGCTCCTCTGGGTGCCTCATATAGAAAGATGTGAGCCAAGTGCAGCCCATTGCAAAGGCACAGGGGTGTGGGGCCCAGGGTTCTAGGGTGGGGAGGCACTAACAGATCTACCCTGGCAGTTGCTGCCAATTCTGGCTTGCACGCCATGCAATCCCCTCCCTGGGACAGGGTCGTGGCCAGATGGGGTAGTTGGACTCTCCCAGCTCAGGAACCAGTGATAGTCACCTCCCCCTTTCTAGGATGGCCTGTCCTGGCCACACATCAGCTTTTTGTTCCTTTCACTTCATGCCTGTGCCACACCAGGAGTCAGGGAACCACGTGTGTAATCAAGAGGGCAGAAGCAAGTGTCCCTCAACAGGAGGCCACCCAGCACCAAAAACCTAAGACAAAAGCCAGGCATTCCCCTAACCTGCCCTGTCAAAACTCTCACAACCACATTGGTATGGTCCCTACAGAGCTGATGATCCGCTGGAGAGTCTGGGCAACCTGGGGACAAATCCTGAATAAATGCTCCAGGCCAAGCCTCCAAAGGCCATGTCAATGCACATCTGTCTCCACTGAGAATTTGGAGGAATAAAATGAATTTAATGCACCCCTTTCCATCAGAAAAGAAAGAGCTAGATCATAAAGCTAATAACAGCTATCATTAGTATATACACAGGAAGCACAAAGGAACTTTTAGAGCATAAAAGATGCATAAAATGCTGAGGTATGGCGATCTGCACACAGGTTCCTTGCTGCTCGTACAGAGCTACAGAGCCTAGGTGTCCTGGGGAGGCTGAGGTGAAGGTAGGAGCAGAGGGACAACCACTTTCTTGACAAGGAACAATAGGAATCCTATGTCTAGTACTCAGTCTTGGAACTCAAAGCGCCCCAAAACAAAGCCGTGGAACTACGCTCTAGATGGGGGCCCACAAATTTTTGTAGCTGCCCAGAGTTTAATTATTCCTCCTTGATCCATGGGACTAGACGGCACGACACCGCCAAGGTTAAAATGCCCTGAACAGCGCCGAGCAGATGTGAGCAAGCTGGCAGACGCGCAAATGAGGCCTGCCTCGGAGCCCGATAACAAGTGACTAATACATTGCATATCGTTGAAAGAAAATTATTTTTCTCTAATTTGCATTTGCTTGGGGGGAAAAAAGCCAACCCGAGTCCCTCCTCACAAGCATGAGTCTAATCCTGGAAATACAGCCCGGCTGCTTTAAGAGAGCTGGAAGGAGGGAAAGATTGCCAGTGTTTTGGCGTTGCAGGCTTGTTTATCTTTCCGCCTTTCCTCCAAGGCGAAACTCGTTTTGCAAGCAACATTCCTACAGAAAATGGCACACGTCATAAAAAGAGACCAATTTATAGAACTGGCACTGAAGTTCATGTATCACTCCAGAAGCATCTCCCAGCTCCCCGCAGGGAACCCAACTAGATAGAAGTCCATGTTAAACCGCAAATGGCAGACCTAGGTTGGGAACAAACTAAATTTGCCGGTATCCTGTAGGCTGTACAGCCAGGGACAGAAGGCACACTGAAGGGCAGGATGTAGAATTAATAGAAGGCAGGATGTACAATTAAGTCAGCCCTGAAGAATCCTCCAAACCCCGGGGACAACTAGGGGGCTGGGGCTCAGAAGGCTTCAACCTTGGGATTCTTGGGGAAGACGGTGAAGTTTTATACCCAGCTTGGCCCAGACCAGCCCAGAGGCAGGCCCCCGTTCTTGGCCACACACACAACCTCCAGAACTGACTGCGTGGGTGATGGCTGCCACCAACTGCTTTCCCCTCCCTCCCTTCTGGATCCTCCCTGCAGGGCCTGGCAGGGTGGACCAGGAACTCCGAGGCCTGCGCCTATGGGCAATCTATAGTTGGTGCCCACAGAGTGGGTGGGGCTATGGGCCAGCCTTGGGACTTGCCCCTTTGTGTCCTGAGCTAGAGGCAGATGCTTTCTGAAAAACGGGAAAGTTAAGGGATGTGAGTCATGGAAAACCAACCTGCACCCTTTCCCCTGAAACATACCCCCCATGGATTCTGAACCTTAATCTATGCATGTGAATAGTTCTACCCTGGTAAACAGTGCCCAGAACAGAGCCTGTCTCTAACTTGTCTGAATAACAGGGCCATTGCAGAGGGGAACAACGGTCTTTAGAGCCTCTGCGATCTCCAGAAAGCCTTCAATTAATAACACATTCTTTCTAGTGAGCTGACTTAGGGCTGAAAGTTATTTTCCCACATCTTACAAACTCTGTCACAAGCAGCTCAGGACTCGGGTCTATGGATTCTGCTCCCCACCCCCTCCAGTGACACTCTTGACCCAGTGGGCCTTCTCCTGCCTCCTGCCTAATGAGCTTCCTAAACCATAGCATGCAAATCACCTCCTGGCATCCCCACCCCTGGGAAGCCATCAAGGTGGGCATGGGGGGTGGGGGGGCCACGGGGCTCTCTCATTTGAGGAGGAACTGGCCAGAAAGTGGTGGCCACCTCTGCAGCTCCTCCGCTGGCCTGCATAGTGCGCGCTTTGTGTAAGTGCTGAGGAGGCGCAGCGCTGCTTGCGCGCCAACAGCTGTCACATTATTTGCACTCGCTGTAAACAGCCTTCACATTCCCCCCTTACCACATAGTTAAAGCCAGACTAACAATCCACAGTTAGAGATCAAACCAACAACAGCAGCATTGTGTCTGCCTTCGCCTTCGCACCAAGCCCAGCAGCTGGCAGGTTTCTCCGGAACAAGGGACCCCCACATCCCCCACCCCTCCGGGCTCCAGCCAAGGCCAGCCAAGGAAGCATGCGTTTGTCAGTGCTGTTTGTTAAAGCCAAAGAGCACCGCCATTTCGCGGGGATTTCTCTGTGGTTTATCAGCCCTCTCCTAGAGTTTTCGCCTTCTGGTAGCCTGGGGAAGCGCGGATGGGAAAAGAGGTTGTTCAGACTTCCTAGGACACTCAACCAAGTGGAGCTGGCCTGCCCCAGGCAGGCTGAGGTCAGGACAGGGAGGCCTGCAGCTCCCCAGGCCCGTCTGCGCTTTGTGCAGACTCACAGAGAGTCTTCTCTGGTCTTTCAGAAATTGCCCAACTCACTGAATACTTACTGGCCGCCCCACTGATCAGAATGTCTCCTTTATGATTTTTGGTTAAGTTGAACATTTCCATAATCGTCATTATTAGCGCAAATTACACGCCTAATCGGTCCTTAAATAGATTTTAATTAAATAATCATACAAGGCTCATTTTATGACTTAAGAAAGGCATTACTTTTCGTTATAAACTTTCCACCAGGATATAGAATAACGATAGCAGACAAATACTTATTCTTTAAAAATCACCAATAACCAATGGGCAGAGTAGCCTGAAATGGACCCTGTTTTACCTCCTAGGATTGAAGCTGAGAGACACATTATATAGTTCTACAACTTTCTTCCTGGAATGGAGAGGGATCTCTTCCTCCCCCGCACTACTTTTGTCTTCTCTTTGGCCAGTAGAAACAAACCCCCCTACCCATCTGGAGAGATTTCTCCAGCTAGCTGCTTCCAGAGACCACTCCTCCCCACCTCCATCCTTTTTCCAACCCAGTCTGCTGAGAGTCACAGTGCAGAGCGGGCAGGCAGTGCTTGTTAAATGCTGTGTAAAATGCTGTTAATAAAATAATAAATACAAAGGATGGAGGCTGCTGGGTCCACGGGTGTTTTGACTGGAAATGCCTTGGCACTTGTCATGTGTTTATGGGAGGGCAGACAACTCCAGGATTTACATAGTTTGGACATTTCTGTACTTCATTTATTCTTTCCTAAATGACGTAGGCCTCGAGCTATTTCAAGTTTGCATTTGTACAGAACTGTGAAATGCCTAGGAGTTTCTCCAATTAAACCAAGTTTTAAATCAGACCCAAAGCTGGAATATACTCCCTCACACCACCCCCCTTTACCCGACTCTACCCTCAGCCTCTCTGGCTGGAGAAAACAAACAGACCCTCGAGAACAATCCTCAGTCCTCAAGCCTCCCACCGTCCCCCCCCCCCTTCTGGAGGGCCCCAAGGGCAAAGGTTAAGGCGTCTTCAGATTCCAGGCTGGCAGGACTACACTCTGTGGCAGTCATCGCAGCTAGGCGCATCCTGTCCATACACTACCTCTAAAACAGTGAGCTAAAATGGGGGCAAAACTGCTGTCCTGGTAAAACCCACTGCTCACAAAACAATGTCAGCAAAGGCTGGAAGGCATTCTTTAGAGAGGGACCAGGGATTCGTGCCTACAGAAGCTCTTTCAGCACAAAGGCTTTTAGGGGAAGAAGGGAAAAAGAGGGAGGGGAGAGGAGGGAGAAAGGGAGGGAGGGCTCCTGTTTCAGAGCAGGCATCCCCTGAGAGTCAAGAACCAAGTGTAGCTTCAATCAAACGCTGACTTCCCCTCTGGGAGTCGAGTAGGAAACCTGATCACAGTAGCTTACTACCGGCCTGGATCCATACAGGTCTGGTTTTCTTCTCATGCTAGTAATTTTTTTAAATACATATCGATATAAAAGAAGCAATCCCTGGCAGACTTTATTGAAAACCACACTGAGCCCTCATAACATCCGGACTTAATCCCTATCAAACAAACCACAGCACCTCTGGCCTCTGCAGTGGGCCACCCCCTCTCACCTCTCTCAACCAGGTCTCTCCCCTCCAACCCCTCAGGTCCCCTCCCCCGAAATAATGACGGGAAGACTTGCCAAAGAGCACCTAGATACCAGTTCTGGAATCAATTCCTAGCCATATAATGATCCCACTTAGGAAAAAGCCCAAGTCCTTTCATATGGAATCCTTTAAAAGGTAGAATGCAAACAACTGTAACAAAGGCAGAGGAACCCACCAAGGCAGACCCTTGGGGAGGGGAAGGTAAGCATCCTGGGTCCCTGGACGCTGGCCTAGCAGATCTTCGAGGGTAACAGTGGCAGCAAGGAATGGAGGTGCAACCTATAGGAACATGACCGGTCATTCAAAATAATTATTAATCCTCGGGGCCTACTATGTGCCAAGTATTCTTCTTTGATCCTAAAGGTGGATAATTATTCCCAGTCTTACAAATGAAGAAACCTACTGAGGCTCAGAGGCCATAAATAACTTGCCCCCAAGGTCACACAGCTAGTAAAAAATGGGCCACGGTCAAACTCAGTCCTGGAGTTTCGGAGAGGAGCCAAATTATTGGTCTAATTGTGCCATTCGAAATCCCAATTTTTACATACTTCCTCATCAAAGTTTGGAAGGCTTCTTAGGCCCTAGGTGCCCTAGCGCAAAGTAAAAAGATAGCACTTAATGCCTATGTAACTAGGTGCACCGTGAGCCCTGAGCCGTTTCTCCTACACCCAGTAATCTGAGTCCACTGAGAGTCTTCCACAATTCCCCTCTACTTCCTACAAATCTCCCTGCTTTACAATACCCAGGTGTGAGTCCAAGGCTCCCACAAGGGGCTGCTTTCCCTTCCTCTGCTAGCCCACAATAGGTACGGGTAGGTGGGGCAGCTACTCTCAGGCCTCCAGAAAGTGCTGACTATGGGTACTTGGAACCGGGCTTGCCACCCTCGTTTTGCCACGTAAAGCAATAAATCAAATTATCTAGATAGAGCACAAGCCCTTTGGAAGAAACTCCTCCTACACCTACCTCTTTCTAAGGTTGAAGGAAAAAAAAACCCCAGGGACCAAAGTGGGTGGGAGAGGGAATTAAGAGCCAAGTGGCTTGAAAGATGTCAGGCTCTACTGGACCCCAGAGTGCTTCCACAAAAAAGGACGAACTCTGCCCCCCCCCCGGAGGGGGGGTAGCACACGCTTGTAATCCCAGTACTTGGGAGGCTGAGACAGGAGGACGGCAGGTTTGCACCAGCCTCAGCTACTTAAGTGAGGCCCTCTACAACTTGGTAAGACCCTGTTTCAAAAATAAATTAAAAATAGGGCTAGGAGTATAGCTCAGGAAGAATGTCTGAGTTCAATTTCTAGTACCCGGCAAAAAAACCAAAAACTCCGAGGCAAGATGGGGGATGGGGTATCTTTCTTTTCCACAATCTTTCCTCCCAGAAGCACTGGGCTTTGGACAAAACTCAGGGCCCAACAACTATCTCCCCCCACTCCCTACTTTATCCCTAATTTCTAGGTCTGCCCCAGGCTTTCAGGTGCTACAGGAAACTATCTGCACCCGACGTCAACGTCGCAGGCTCCATTGCCTGGGGCCAACTTCTCCAGCTCTGGTCAGTGTGGACGGGAAGGGGCACCGGACATTCGGCAGCCCTTTTGGGCTTCTTGGCCCGGGACTCGGCCTCAAAGGAGGCCGAAGCTCTGGATGTGTGAAATGGCCCTGCAGCGAGACGGGGTGGGTAAGGGCTTGGGCAACCGGAGGAACTGAGGGGCAACAGCGGCGCCGGGCGCTCACCCTGCTCGCCAGCCGCCGCCGGCCCATCGGCCCCTGGCTCCCGGCCAGCCCTCCGCAAGTGGCTTTCTTTTTCTTTTTAAAACTTTCCAGCCTTGGCGAGCGGGCTGAGTTTCCAGCCATCTCCTCCACCCAGCTCAGGGCGGGGCGACCCCCAGCACCGCTAGACAGTACGGTACCCCCAGATGGAGGCCCGGACAGGCGCCTTCCCCCACCCCGCGGCTGCCTACTTGGGCCACCTGGGCGGTTTCCCGCAGCGATCGTCTAGCCGAGCCTGCGACCACAATGTCCGGAGAGGAACTCCCCCGAAGCCCCAAGGGTGCGGGCAGGCCCACCTAGCACGCGCGAGGCGCCCTACATGTTCTGTTCTGTTCTCTCTCTCTCTCTCTGAAGGTCTAACGCTTCGAAAGGGGGGAGGGGGAAAGAGCGAGGCGGGAAGGGGGAAGGGCGGCCTCTTTTTTTTTTTTTTTTTTTAACTCTTCAGATGCAAGTGTTTTTGGTGTCCCTGGCAAGATTGTGAACGCCCCAGCAGAACAATAGAAATGGGGAGTGCCGGAAATGGTGCAGGAAGACCCCTATAACCCTATAAACCTTCCCTCCCACCTCGAAGTTAGTATTAGCATTGAAAGACCTCAGGGCCTTCACCACAAGTGCCTTTTTTATAACTTTTTCCCTAAGTGCAGCCCCCCTCCCCACATTATAAAATCAAACAGGGCAAAGATTGCTCCTTAAGTTGTGACCTAAAGCTTAGGAGCCTCTCACCTGCTTTGCCCAGGGCACCCAGATTTGACACACACACACCCCCAACAGTTCCCCCGGTTTGCACCTAGACAATAAATTTAGTTTAATTTAGCTTCCGGTCTTTAATTTTAGCAGGTCTCCTTTTTGCATGCAAATCAATATGGCAATTACCATCTAAAAGCTCGCCCAGCCCCGGGTCAATGTAAATTGATCATTGTCCGCCTTCCACAAAATAACACCGGGAGTCTGTGGTGCATAATGAGATTATACTGGAAACTGTCTTTTAGATCACAAATTATATTTTATGCTGTCAGGATCTTCTTCGAGTGGACTTCCCCGCTTGTCTAATCAGGCAGAGCCCAGCCCCCCTGGGTGCTAGCTGGAAAGAGCTCTGAAGAAAACGAAGAGAGGTCCCCTGCTTGTGAGACTCTCCATTGGGAACACAGAGGTGAGTTTGCCCCCGAAAAGGGGCTTCTACGGAAATATCGCAGAAGAACACTGTTAATGAACTCAGAATGGACAAAGTCAGATATCCCTTCCTGAGGAAAGTGTGGAGGGCAACCAGAGAAAGTGATTGGTAGTGGGGGGAAAAGACAAGTGTAAATCCCCCAGCCAAGCACTACCGTCTAACACCCTAGACGTTTTTCCTAGCTCCACTACCTCAGCAGCACTGCTGGCTTTGCAACCAGACGGAATTCCGCCCGCCATACACGCTGCCAAAGAAACGGGCGCGCCGTGGCCAGCAGCTGCCTCCCCAGCCCAGTAATGGGCAAGGCCCCCACCAGGCCCAATCCCCAAGACTAGCGCCCAGGCTTCCAATGCAAGGAGAAGGACCTCTCTCGCCCAGAGGACTGCTCTCCAGCCTCTTAGCTTTCTGGGGCACGGGTGTGACCCTAAGGCCTAACAAAGGGCCTTCAGAGCTCTTTTTGGCCTTTGGCTGGGGGAGGGGTGGGGTACAGTGACCCAATGGGTCTCCCACCCCACCGTGTCCTGCCAAGCTGGATCACAGGCCCAATGCCCTCAAAGAAACCAGCAGGGTGGCACTTCAGGCGCTGCCCAGGCACTCCAGAGGACCATACTGGGGTTGAGGCGGCACTTTGGCCTTCTGAGCCTGCAGGCCTCCCGCCCAGCCCTGCCCCTCCCAGGCTCCACCCAAGTGCGGTCTTCCCAATAAAAGCTGGAATTCCCGGCTGGGCTTAGACAAAGAGGGACCGCGGCAAATCGACGCCGCAGGCAAACTAAACCCTAGCCGGAGTTTACTTGTGCGTCTGGGGTCACCAAGGCGCCTGCCTGTTAATCCACCCTACACAGGCTGTCCCCGGCAAGGTCGGGGGGGGGGGGTCATGGGGGAGCGAGCAAGCATACTCAAATGAAAGCATAACTCCTTCCTCCCCTTTATTCCTCCCAGAGGCCACAGACCACACTTCTTTTGGTTCTCGTCTCCATCCGCCAGGCCCTGCCCTACATTAGCCCGCAGGACTGGGGCCCCAGCAGTGCCACATCCATTCCTCAAGGCCATAGCACCCCCCCACACCACCATCCAGCCATTCAAGGTCAAGAATTCCAAATCCCTACAGAACCTCTCCTACCTGCTCAGCACACACCCTCCTACCTTTTTCTAGAGCAAAGAAACTAACCAGAAGTAGCTCTAGCTAAGCCAGGCCCATCCACCCTTTGGGAGGCTGCTTTGCCTTGGGGTTCCTTCTCGCAAAGACACTAGTTCCCTGGGAATGCGTGTGTAAATGTGGTGGGGTGGCCTACACTAGCTTACTCCAGTAGATCTCACTCTGCAAGAAAGTCTTGCAGAGGTTTGTCATTCAGCCAGTGCATCTAAGCATGGATGTATGCATACGAATGCTTTTTGTGTTTCTAAGTGACCCTCTTCACACCTTTAAATGGGCTTGTTGTCTCTGGACCCACTTACAGAAATTCTGCCCAGGTTTCCAGCTCATCAAAGTCAGGGATTTTTCTCTTAGAATATCACTATACATCTCTGTATTTACATATCCATGTTTACATTCCTCTTGGCCACTTCTTTATCTCGTACGTATCTCTTGTTCCATTTGGACATCAGAGCCCAAGTGTCTTGATTTGTCTCAGCACATGTCATTCAGGCACACATCTTAATCTGAGCACTCCTGTCTAACACATACACCTCCCTATTACTTACATTCTTCTTGCTTTGCATATAAATGTGGCTCATTCCCAGGCCAGACCAGTATGGGTTTGCAACTTAAAAGTAAATACAAGTTTTCTTAGGCCACAAAGGCTTAAAAGAAAGGCAGAAGAGCTGGGAGGAGAGTGGAATGTTAGTAATGAGTTATTTATGTATAGGACAACCCACCAACCAATTTCAAGCTCTAAAAAGAACTAGACTCAAATCTGCAGAGTTATTAGATTTTTTTTTTTACTCAATTCAGTATTAGCCCCATGTGTACACAAATAATGGATCTCCTATCACGTCAGTGTCCAGACCAACTCCTATAGAATCTGTCTTCTTGCAAATAATCTGGTTCTAACTCCCCACAAGTTCATGTTTAAAGTGTGTACTTATATAAACAGCTCAAAGACATCTCTATTCTCTCTCCAAAGCAAACCTGTACACACTGGTCTAGCATTTTAGGTTCAGATCCTTTAGTGTGCAGCAGTGGCAGTTAAGAGGCCCCACCCGACTATAGCTTCATGCAGACCCTCCCTTACTTGAATGCCAGCAAATATTCCCTCTGGAAATACTGAGGTATACACACCTGCAGCTCCCAAACTCAGTTCCTTAAGTGAGGGTGCCCATTGTGTGTGTTCACAGCTCCCCCACTGACAATCACCTGGTCAAGCTAGATTCGTTTAGCAGCTGCATTTGGTTTGTTGAAGAATCGAGCCGCTGTACCAGGATGTATCTACACACAGAAGAGAAAGGAAAACCCCAGGCCTAGACTCCCTCCCTCTCCCCGCAGCGGGCTACTCTGCCTCCAGGAATTTCCCCTACTCTTTTCTCCCCTTCCCAATTACGCTATCTCTACAGCCGCTAAAGGGTTAAGTTAAAACCCCGCAGCCTTCCAGCCTTCCTTCCATCCTAATCGCTGGGCCCGCAGGCTAGCTAGCTCACTCACCGCTCACGGGAGTCGGCGGCCGTCTCCGACCCCCCCCCCTCGCCCCGTCCTTCAGCCGGGAGGGAGCCTGCATGCCTGTCTAGACCGATCTATCACCGACACACCGACAACACCCGAGAGAACGCGGAGACCCTGCCCAGGTCCCCAGGTCCCCAGGCCCGCACGGTTCACGGCGGACGGAACCCGAGGAGCGTGACAGCGCCTGCGGGTTGGGGGAGTCTATGGGCGCTGGCCGCCACCAGCGCCCCGCGGGGTCCTCCCGGTCCCCTGCCCCCCGCACTCCCACCAGCCCGGCTGCTAGGGCACAGTCACAGCTCTGCGCGCTGGGCAGTCCTATTTTTATCTTGTCTAATCCCAAACTGGGCGGGGAGCACAGGCGTCGTGCTTAGAGAACAAGAGATAGGCGAGGGAGGCGGGGAGGAGCAGCCAGGCAGCGACGCGAACGGGAGCGAGTTAAAGACACAGTGGAGGCGACCGCGAGCAGGAAGAAAGAGCGGACTGCGCGGGCCTCGCGGCGCCGCACGCAACGCGCCGCCCTGAGAAGTTACACTCGCCTCCCAGCGGTCCCCAGCTGCCGGCCCCTCCCCACTTCCCAGCGGCGCCCTCCGCAGCCAGGACCGCGGGGCCCTGGCCTGTGTGGGAGGCGGAGGCCAGGCCGGCCCTGCAAAGGGCTGGAGAGAATCGCTAATGAGCTGTGCGGCCCATTGATCCAGAGAACACTTCCTAATTAACTCTCAGTCACCTACTGGTGACAGCGCCTCAAAGGACAGCGCTGGGGCCGGTCGAGTCCCAGCCCCGACCTACCGGCGGAGGGCCTGGCGTCCGAACCCCGCACGCTCCCCTAACCACCTCAGGCAATTGGCGTGCGTGGCGGTGGTCACCCCCGCGCTGAAGGCCATCCTCGGATTAAACCTAGACGGCATATTAATAATAGCATTCCCTCCGATACACACACTTCCTCCACGCGGCGCAATCGTGCCCCAAATAAACACGAGAACCAAAACTGCAAAGCCCAGACCAGCTAACAGGTCGGGGGTGAAGTAGGAAGGGTCGAGAGGCCAGCGTATTCCCCAAGCGTCCACGTACAGGAGACTCCGAGGCCGACAATTAAAATGCTTTCCACATAAGCAATTTTGTTGGCAAAACCTAATCCAACACCTCCTAAGGGTTGATTTCGGCCCGCGGTGTCCGTTTCCAGTGCCACAGGAAGTGTCAGATGGCTAGAAATACCCACGTCTGTCTGCGCTCGCCACCCACCGCCTTCTGGGGTGGGCCGTTTCCTCCTCGTTTTTACTCCCGGGCCATTTTAAGGGTTTTTCTCCAAAGGGTTCTTCCTAAAACCAAATACCAGTGCCGGTCTCTCTTCTAGTCTCCTCTCAGGAAGGAGAGAAACAGTCACACCGCTAAAACCCCGAGCTGTCTAGTCTAGACGCAAGCAGCCAGGCTGTGCGAATACCTATTTGAAGCTCGCCGGTTTCTTTTTAAGGTTTGTTTTTAAATACACATAACACCCCCCCTTCCTTCTCCGCTCTTCCATTCCCCCAACCCCCACCCACTAGACGCCTGCGGCGCGCGCCCTCGAGCGCGGGCACTCACAGCCTCTAACTGGATATCTCGGACTTTCTGGAAAAGATTCATTAACAGCAAATTAAACCTCACCCGGCCTCGGCCTACACGTGGTCGGACACAGTCGTCTTCGGGACGCGAGTCCTTGTCCCCTCGAGCGTTCGGGCAGCGGGAAGCCTGTCGGGAACTCCGGTGTCTCGAGCGGCCCCACTCCTCACGCAGCGCCCCAAGGCTAGCTTCGTAAACAGCAGGCGCTCGTCGTCGCCGCCGCCACCCGGAGCCCCCGAGTTGGCGGAGGCTCTGCGGCGAAGCCTCCCGCCCGCCCCGAGCGCGGGCCCCGCGGCGCTTCGCCCTCTCCGCCTTAGCCGAGGATCGCGCCCCGGTGCGCAAGTTCCTCTTCGCGCAGAGCCTCGGAGCTGCACGCCCTCCGAGTGGGACCAACTTCCTCCGGCCGCAGACTTTCACACGCCCATCATCATTTCCCACCAGACTCCCCACTGCCCAACCGAGGGCTGGGTTTCGCCCCCCGCCCTCGCCCTCCCATCCCGCGGCCGCCCGCACACAAGCACATTCTATACCTATCCCTGGGGGCTCATACTTAAAACCTTCGCAGGGACGCCAGCCGCAGGGTGGAGGTGGGAGGGGGTCGCCGAGTGTAACCATAAAAGAATATTTACAAAACAAACCGTCTGGCCTGGCAGCAGGCGGGCCGGCCCAGTCGGAACCCCAGGCTCGGCACGATTTCCTAGTAGTTTTTTTTTTTTTTTTTTTTAATTCACGTGATTCGCGCTTTGGGGCATGCAAAAAAAAAAAAAAAAAAAAAAAGGAAAAGAAAGGAAAAAAAGAAAAGAAAAAGAAAACCCGGGACTCCCCTCCCGAGTTGCGCGGCGGCGACAGGTCGAGATCGGCTTGGCTGGAGGCGCCCGCCACACACCCTTGCGCACGCACACGCCGCGGTTCCACTTGGTGGAACGACCGGCCCCGGGAGAGGCGAGACAAGACGGCGGCGGCTGGGGGGTTTTACAGTTCTTTCCCGAGTCGAAAAAGAAAGCAGACGGGAACCCGCCGCCCTCCCCTTCCTGCTTGCGAGCAAACGCCGAGCTGAGCTTCCCAGCTTCCAGCCCAGTCCCCCCCCCTCCACCCGACCAGCGGCGCTCAGCGGCGACCGCGCTCCCGCGCAGACACACACAGGCTGCAAACTTCCACTCGGCGAACTCCCGGCTCTCCGCCCAGCTCCCCCGGGAGGCGGCAGGCCCCCGCTGTGCCCTCCCTCTCCGGTGCCCATGAGGGGCCGCTTAGGTTGGCTGCATTTCTAATAACTTACAGCTATGAAATAAAAACGAAAGCGAGCAAGGCAGCTATAGGAAAGCGCGAGGCAAAAAGCTTCGCGGGGTACACGAGAGAGTCGGAGGAGAAACCCTTCGCGGGCAGGGGCCCCAGGGGAGGGGGCCGACAGCAGCCCGCGGCGCGCCACCCCGCCCGCGGCCTCCCCGGGGAAAGGTGTTCCGGGCACTGACCTGAAATCCCCGTCAGGGAGTAGGCAGGGAGCCTGCGATCCGGCGCTTTGAAGTTTTCCCCCGAGCGGAGTCGAGGCGGCAACCCGGAGAGCGGGGTGGTTGGGTGGGTGGCTAGAGGTGTGCGGGGTTGGGGGGGGGGGTGGCGACGTTCTCGAGCGGAGGAGCCTGGCCGGGGAGCGCAGCGAGCAAAGTTTGCCGTCCCCGGCTGCCCGCAGCCCGCTCCCGGCGCCGCGCTCGCTCGCCTCCCTCGCCGTCTGCTGCCAGCCGGCTGCCCTCGGGGTCGGCCCCGCCGAGGGGTGGGCTCTCCGCCGCGTGGGGGTGGGGCAGGGCGGGGCGGTCTCCGAGCCTCAGGGCAGGTGGCGACGGCCCCGCGCGATCCTCCGGACTCCCGCAGCTGGACTGGGCTCGGTCAGGCTCAGCAGCTCCCGCGCCGCCGCTGCCGCCCGCGCTCGGGCAAGAGCCCCAGCGCCATGTTGACGGTTCGCCGCGAGCGCCCGCTCGGGCTGGGTGTGTGAGTGTGTGTGAGGGTGTGTTGGCCAAGTCGTCCCTGCGCGGCGACAGCGCGGCTTGGGCTCTCCGCCCGGCGACTCGCGGGCTCCCCCTCCGCCGCCGCCCGCCTCGCTCCCGCTCTCGATCTCGGTCTGGGCTCCGGCGCTTCTCCCCCGCAGCCGCCGAGCTCCGCCCGCGTTCAGCGAGGAGCGCAGTTCTGCCTCACCTTGCCGCTGGGAGCCCGGGCTCCGTCTGCCGCCGCACGCCGCGATCCCAACGCGTCCCCCCTCCTAGGTTCCCTCCTCTTCCTCCTCCCCCTCCCTCCGCCCGCCAGCCCGCCCTCCCTCCCAGCAGCCACCTCCCCTCCCCCCGCAGGCGCAGCGCTCGGGAGACAGCCGCCCGCCCGCCGCCGCCTCCAGCTCTCGCAAGTTTGAGCTCCCCCAGTCTCCGCTCACCCTCCGCTGCGGCGCCTCCGCGGTGGGGTTGCGGGAGGGGTGATTCCCCAGGAAAGATTTGCCCGAGTTTCTCCGGCCGTCATCGATTCCCCCCCGGGCGTGTTTTGGCCTCTCTACGTCGGAACCCCGGACCACCTGGGTGGCGCCCCCCACTCCCGCTGCCCTTCCCTCCCCTCCCCTCCCCAGCTCGGGCCGAGTTGGCTTTGCACACCGGCCAGGGCGCACGTCCGGGGCGAGCCAAAGACCGACTTGGGCGGCTGTGGCCGCCCGCAGAGCCCGAGTCGAGGGGATGGGGGGGGCGGGGGCAGCTCTCCCCGGCGCGCGCCGAGACTCCCCTTGCTACCCAGAAGGCCAGTGGAGGACCGCAATTACCATAAAGCGCCTCGCACTCCGCTCAGCCAAAGCTGTCAAACCCCAGCGGCAGCCGCTACTGCCGCCTCTCGCCACCAGCGCTGCGCTCTCGGCCTCGCGTCCCCTCCGAGACCCAGCAGAGCCTAGCAGTGCGTGTCCGCGCCCACCGCCACCCCAGACCGCCCCTACTTCCCGGAGGAACTCGTTCCCATTTCGATGGCAAGAGCTACCTGAAAACACCACCCCGGGCAACCGTGGCCATTCAGCCCTAACTCCTCCGCCGAGTTCCCCGGACGTTCCAATTGTGTGGGAATTGTTTGGAGGCGGGGGTGGAGGGGACGCCCCGGGAGCAGCTCTAGGGGGCACCAGGAGGCAGGAGCATTAGGGGAGCGGAGATGCTCTGAATTTCTCTCGGTTCAAGAGCATTTCACGGTCTACACCTCAGATGGTTGGAGGGTCTGCCCTGGTCCCTCACCTCGGCCTCGGGAGATTATCTCCCGCGTTTTATTTTCCTTGGCAAGGAGCAACTTTTGGCTTACATCGTTCGCCCCATAAATTTCCACTCGGTAACGTCGTGCTGATCGGTGCTCGGCGGCGGCGGCGTACAGCCTGCGCCCGCAGCAGTTCAATTCAATTGACACACTGCGCGCTGGGCGCGCGCGGTCGGGAGGGGGGGCAGGCATGCGGGACGGGGAAGAGGAGAAGCGAGATTCCGGTCACCCCCCCCGCCCCCAGCACAGAGCCTGAAGAGCGAGCCAAGAGCCCCTGGTCTTAGAGCGGGAAAGGGGGGAGGGGTGTTCCAGCCTAACCGCCCCCAGACTAGGGGCTCGGTCTTCGCGGCCAAAGGTGACCCCATTCGGCTGCTGGCTAGGGTCTTTTTATGCTGGAAAGGGGGTGGGATGTCTCTTCTGCCTAAGGACAAGATGGTGCAAGCTTAATGAGAACATAAATCCGAAATGGTGGTGGCTTGTAAATCCACACGGAAAGTTTTTAAATATCCTGGAGTGTCCCCATGCCAAAAATAATCAAAAGCATCTCAAGTTGATTACTAAGTCAAGGTCACGGCCAAAATCAGCTCTACCTAGCAGATATTTTCCCTTTTAAAAATGATACTACTGACTGGGACTGATATTGGGCGAGATTTTATTCATTTTGTTTTAGTTCTCGGCACAGAGTTATAAAAACAGCCATTCTCAAAGCAGAAGTGAAACATCTCTACCGTTTGAAACCCGAAACTTCGGGCAGAATTAAATCTTCATGCTCCAGAGCTGCTTGTAACAACTGATGTAAAAGACAGGCAGGGAAGGGCCCACAGGATCGGTGCCCAGCCTAGCCGCGCTGGGCCTCTATGGCTTCCAGGACCTGCGCCTGGGGAATGGAATGCAAGCCTTTTTCTTCCCGGTCTTTCTGGGGGTTGGATGTCTCTGAAAGCTAACCCACACATTTTTTTAATCTCCGGTAACAAGCAGAAAGACACCTGGACTATTATGCTGTAAAGCTATTTTTTATAAAGACATTTTAGGGCCAGACATTAAAAGTTATTAGACTGAACGCATGCGAGTTACAGACACAGCTGGAAAAGGGGCCGCTGGTTGTGTATTGTAGCAACATTTCTTTTTGAAGCAACTCCTTTTATTCAAAACAAGTCTAAAATAACCGGGAAGGCTGGCATTGGGTATTTGTGGGGAAATTCTGAACACGGTTCCAGGGGGAAAGGCCACTGTGTGGCTGTGGACTGGGCGGGAGAGATGGCCTGAGCGAGTGCGGAGGGGTGCCAGGATCTTCTGGCTCGGTTAGGCTGCACCGCAGAGGCCCTGGCTCAGTGCCCCGCCACCTTCCCTCCCCACCCCTGGTCTCCTCAACTCTCCCCCAGGCACTGGCTTTCCCCGGAGTTCGGAGTCGCAAGTAACTTGCAGAACTTTTGGGAAATTCTGGAGCTTCCTCTCAGAGTCCTGTGGCCTCCCCTGGCTGCTGACAAAGGGGCCTGTTTGTCTGTCTAACTTAAAGTCCTAGAGTTAAAATGAATGGGGGGGGGGGGGT